>JAUZNJ010094696.1:0-48744 GCA_034780135.1 Jordanella pulchra
GCCTCACATTTTGAGAGAAAAAAAAGACTTTTGTATGTGCCTTATGGTCGTGAAAATACGGTAAGCATTTAATCTGTTTCAGTTAAGTATTGCAAGGTGCTGGAAATGAACAGCAGTTATTGATGTTGAACCAGTTTTACTGAACAAAACAATAAAGTAGAAAATCATTAATGTCTGCCGATACTGATCTTATTCCAGGATTCGTATCCATAGCATCCAGTGAAAATACTTCCGAGCAATTACCTGTAAAGATCAAGGGAACATAGAACAGTGAAGAACCTTCTCAGGAGTCAGACATTGGGAACAGCATGATGGTCTGAGTCTGATTTGCTGCTTGGGGATCTGGACAACCTGCCATACTTGATATATCAAGAATTCTTCTCTCTGGCAGAAAAACCTGACAGAAAATGGCCGACCATCAGTGACCTCAAGCATTAAAGTTTAAACAATTTTCAAAGAACAAAGGGTCAGAATTCCTGCTCAGTGTCAGATTTCAGAGATACCCGAGTGCAGGTGATGTTTTCCGTGTTTGCAAATGAAATAATCATTGGATTAATGCAACTTTTATTTTTTGGGGTAATTTATTTTTTGTAATCTGAAACACGGAGGTATGAGGTCAATACTTTTTCTCCCTGAGGAAGATGCTGATATAAGATGAAGTTGAAGAATTCAAAGTTCTTCAGTTTTCACTCCTTCGCTCCTCTTTTCAAATGTTCCAGTACCACTGACAATAAACACCCCATTAGCATGATGCTACCACAATACTTGGTATAAAATGGGTGCCGTGTATTTAAGTTTGAAACTTCATCTTGACTGCTTCCATCCAAAAAGCTCAGTCTGTTTTGTCCAACTTTCCTCCAGAAAGCATTTGGACTGTCTGTGGGGGCAATAGCAAATTATCTCTCATGCTCAAAAAGGTTTGGGCTAGAACTTTCTTTCTTAATCTTACTATCCTTTGTGTCCATATTCATTGCTAATATTTGCTGCACAGTGGCAATGATGTCCCATGATTGTCTGGATCATGACAGGTTCGAACCTAAGTGGCTCCTAGACATCCTGACTAAGATCAATTCATGTAAGAGTTTGGGTGAGATGATTGAACCTTGGACACAGCTGGGTGGTAAATGCTCTGTACCTACACTGCTCTTTCTCAAGTCTGAGGACCCCAAGGTGCTTTACACCACTGATTCCCAAAGTTGAGGTCATGACCCCTGTAGGGTTCCTGGATTAAACAGAGTGGGGTCTCGAGATCCACCACAGATATTGAACTAAAGAATAAACATTTAAGTGCCAAAAGAACCCAAAGCATCACTAACAAATTTACTAAACCAATTTGTTTATTGATGCTGTTTTTAATAATATTACACCAGTCATTAATAGATTTTTTAGAAATGTATATTTACCCAACTAATGGTTTGGGACATCAGTCAACACTGGTACATTTTGTGAGTCAGAAGCTGAAAGGTTTGAGAACCTTAACCCATCGAAAGCTGATAGTGGCAGCTACACTGTAGCCACAGCTGCAGACTAACAAAGGGGAGCTGCCATACAATCGACCACCAACAATGGACATAGAAGGTGAAGGGTCTTGCCAAAAGACACAGCTGAGATGGATGGAGCGGGGGCTCAAACAAGCAACCTACTGATCACAGGACAAAGCACTGCCTTCTAGAAGAGTGATCTCGGCTCACATTAACTAGCTTTGTAATTGATAAATTAGAGAGCCATTACATTTCTAGACCGTTTCTTGACCTTAGGCCTATAAAGTCCAGTGCATATAAGCCTACCAAGCAATTTAAATACAGTGTACCATTTCTTTTTGAAAGACTGGTCAAATATTTACCTAGAACTGTCCTGGAAGCTTGTTACTAGCATCCTGTGTAGAAACACCCACCCCGTTTTTATTGGGTGGGTATTTTGGAGTGTTTATAATATCAGCACTGTGTAGATGAGGAAAAGCTCACAACAAATCCAAATTTGTGGATCCATTTTTTTAAATGATCACTGTAACTTGTGTGTAAACATCTGACCGGAGCTGTATGGTGTTATTTTGTTTTAGTTGTAAGTTACACTACAAAGTGCCTGCATCTGTATAATGCACCCTTTAAAAGAACAAAAAACATGAGCAGTGACTGAAAAACTACCTGCATATTTGTGTAAATGTCTATATTCTTTTTGTAAATGAACATTAAAAAGGGTATTTGTGGAACTGAACAACAGAGAAACACTTTGATTTAGCTATAAATGTCAACATTTCTTCTGACGCTCCTTGATTCCCTTAGAAGCTTCCAGCCATCGATTTACTCATGCAAGTAAAGAACAAATTAAACACCAACAAGGATGCAGTCATCCAGACCTCTCTGTCACGCCTATTTGACACACCTCCACCAGTAGAGGATTAAGTACCACAGGCTCTCTCCTTTAACAGCACTGATGAGAGTTCATTTGCTCCATCGCCTCTGAGCAAAGAGATGACTTGCGCTAAATTTCAGAGAAAGTGGACTTATATGAGGACCTTTTTCCTCCTGATGTGTATGTGTTTGGGGATTTCTGTATTTTTTGGGGGAACAACCTTTGATAGAAGTCCGCCCTCTGATTTTCCAACACCGAAGCAGTTCTTCTCTGACCTGCCTGCCTGTTTAGCTGTCATCACTGGAGACACAGAGGGCAGAGTGGCTGAACTAGAAGCGCTTCTAGCAACCAGAAGTAAGAAAACAGCTCTTTCTGAGGATTTCTACATTAATGCAACAAAGGACTGTGCAGCTTACATTATAAATAGAGGTTTCATTAATGTACCTCTTAGTGAAGAGGAGGCAAATTTTCCTATTGCATACTCCATGGTGATCCACGAAAATATTGAGATGTTTGAACGACTCTTACGGTCTATCTATGCTCCTCAGAACCTCTACTGTGTTCATGTTGACCAGAAATCTTCTCTGGATTTTCTCTGGGCTGTTAAAGAAATAGTTTCCTGCTTTCCCAATGTCTTCATCAGCAGCAAATTAGAACGAGTTGTTTATGCTTCCTGGTCCAGAGTGCAGGCAGATCTGAACTGCATGAAAGATCTTCTACACTCTGATGTCCAATGGAAGTACCTGCTGAATACTTGTGGGACAGACTTTCCCATCAAAACCAACAGGGAGATGGTGAAAGCGCTGAAAGCTCTGAATGGGAGAAACAGCATGGAAACTGAAGCCACCAACGATTACAAGAAAGGTCGCTGGCAGTACCACCATGACGTGACCAACACCGTTGTCAGGACGGGCGTGAGGAAGGGCCCACCACCGATCAGGAGCCCCATGTTCTCAGGAAATGCCTATTTTATTGTTTCAAGGGCCTTTGTGAAACACATAATGCAGAACAAAGAGGTGCAGATGTTCATGGAATGGGAGAAGGACACATACAGCCCAGATGAGCATATGTGGGCAACCCTGCAGAGGATGACCGCTGTTCCTGGATCAACGCCCGCTAATGGCAAATACGACGTGTCGGACATGCAGGCTCTCTCCAGGGCAGTCAAGTGGTCTTACTTAGAAGGAGACGTGACAAAAGGAGCTCCCTACTATCCATGCACAGGGGCTCACAGGAGATCAGTGTGTGTGTACGGTGCTGGAGACCTTCTGTGGCTCCTCAAACAGCAGCACCTCTTTGCAAATAAGTTTGACCCAGAAGTTGATGATATTTCAATCAGATGTTTGGAGTCAGTTCTACATTTCAGAGCTTTGGGTCATGACCCATTGGCCTCTGTGGTAAATTCAAACGTGTTATAAAGAAAAAAATATTTTCTATTGATAGGAAGCAGTTAAGGTTTAAGGTAAAAAGAAGCATATCATTTATTTTTATGTTATTAATCTCCAGTTTAACTTTCTTTTACCTTTTATACAAACTACAGCTATCTTAGCAGCTGTGCGAAGCTCTAACTGCTTTTGTCAGTGGTATCCATATATGTCCTGCATAACATTTATCTTCAATTAAGTCTGCATTTTGTGTTATTACTTAGCAAGAATTTATATATAAAAAAAGCAATATAAATCCAAAGGTTTTTGTTTTGCATTTTGAGGCAATAGTTGTCATGAAAACTATTTTTGTGGGCGTTTTCCTCTCTTACAAGTTATATTTGAGTCAAAAAAAAAAAAATAAAACAGAGGTGCATTTGGGTGGTTTTCTTTAAGATACCACCTTGGCACAGTTTGTGCAAATTACACAAGTAGAATATTTGAAATTCATTTAAATATAAGTATTATGAAAATAATACAGTTTATGAAGCAGTTAATTTGAATATAACTTAAGTAGAGACTTATTAACTCTAGCATACGAGCCAGGTCCATCTATACTAATGTAACATTGCTGAAATACCGTCTTACAGTAAGCAATAAAAGTCGTAGCAGCCAGAACAGGTTTTGGTGATAATTGAAAAATTGTTATAAAGCAAAACTTAATTATAGACTGAGAAGTGGATAATGTGATACTAATATGGCTGCAAAGGTCTAATAAAGCAGTTTAAGTAGAAAGTGGCTTAATCTAATAAATACAAACTAAGAATTAATGGACCAAGTGTAAATATGAAAGACATGACTGAATAAATTAAACATCTAATAATAAGATGTAGACATTTAAGGCCTAAAATTAAAATCCTTCACAATGATTATTTAATTAAAACAGATTCAGACTCTCCAACAGCTAGAAGGTACATTCCCAGTGAGGGGCATTAAAATAAAGCTTTATTTTCCCAAAGTAGGATTTCAACAGAATATCAGCAGTGAACAGTGAAAAAGGTGCTGTCAACATTTTCCATTATGAGCTCAGAGAGCCCGAGACCTAAAATTGTAGTTTAAAAATCAGTTCATAAAAATATATTAATTTTTCTCCTTTGACACCTTTTGAATATAAATATATATTCCAATGTAATAAAGCAGAACATGCAGCAACCACCTGTAACAGAGTGCATTAAATAGGTGAGAATACAAATAAGATACAGAAGCCATGCTAGAAGTTACATAGGAGACTAAAAAAAAAAAAATTTAAAACACTTTAGACAACAGATGGGCAAAGTGACATGGGTTAGTTTGAAAAAAAAAAATGTCTCAATGTAACAGTCAGCATCGCTTCAAAAAGGCACTTTCCAGAAACGTAGAACTCCTGTCACATAGAGCAGAACATTCACGCATGGAAACGGGTTGTTCCCCTCCTCATGATGCAGTGCGGTCACTCGGGAACAGCAGCAGCAGCGATCTCCACCTTCCCGGACATTTCCTTGTCGATTCTACAGAAATATTCAAAAGTCATGTAACCGCAGTGAGAACAGGGTAGCGCTGTCTGATATGATCAGCCTACAACACTGACTAAATATGGGATGTTTTAGGAATCACATCCTGAAATGTGATCAGTATCCACAAAACCTAACAAAAGTATTTTTCAGCTGGATTTAATGTAAAAATCCTAACTTCTCTACAAAATAAGCTAAAAAAAAGCTTACATTTATGTTCAGTTACTAAATCAACATTAAAGTATATATTCAAAGTTCTTTTACCATGTGTGATCAAATCAACTTAGACTTTGTGTTTCTATTATATTTTAAAGCAATACAGCTGCACCAATCAGGCTTCTGTTGGCTGATTTAATGAAACTCCAGAAGTTTGCTTATTGATAAGCGTATATGATTAATTCTTTTTGTGCCTTTCAAATGCATTTTAAATATATAGATCTACCAGAATTTAGCTGACCCATTTTTCTTAAAGCCTAACCATTGGATACAGATTTGGACCTCTTTCCCAATATAAATTCTAAATAATAGGATGCTGCCCCACATTCTTTTACGAATACGAGAAGAAAATGAAGAAGTTGGAGATTAGTAGTGCTAATATTATGCCAATATTTCTGTAATTTTTTTTACTAAGCCAATAAAAAGAAAATACATGAGGTATAGAAATAATCAGATGGCTGACTGATGCCTCTAACTGTTAATAAGAACATCTTATCATGAACTATTTCTACAGGTAATAAACCTAAATCCTCTCTTGCAGTCCTGGGTGTCCTTTCGTGCTGATACTGTTATACATGTCATCCATACCCATCAATCATTTCAGCAGATGAACAGTAATCATTTAACATTCATCAGGGACGGAGCAGTGCATTTCCAAGTGCATAAGCAAAGCTGACAAGTGGTCTCTGCTATTTACCAAAAACATCGGTACGGAGCAGGAGTGCAGTGAGTGAGTCATGCGAAAAGCTGTGAGATTGAACAAGCAGGGTGTTCAGTGAGGGCCTATTACTGACAACCATGTGAGGACACAGTTAATGTGCAATAGTGCAACCACACACACCACAATGACGAGGACAAACTAGTTCCTTCTGTTACTAACTTGATCAAAGAACTTACCAAACGTACACTGCATAAGCTCTAAACCTGTTGTTTATTTTACAAGAAATACGCCAATAAGTGTAACGTTAAAACAATCAGCACACATCCACCTTCCTATGAGCTACTTAACGTTGATGCCTAAACTAGATGAGGATTTCCATCTCCAGAAAGACGGACTAAAGAAGCTTTGCAGAAAATGTACAGGTGGAGGATGTTCTGACAACATTAAATGCTAATTAATTCTAAGTTAACATTGCTAGCTTAGACAAGAATTTAGCTGGTTAAACAATCACCAAGCCACCTATTTAACTCAGTCAACAGTAATTTAATTGGAATTTAAATCACATGTCAGTTGGAATTTGAGGTGAATTCAACTTTCCTTTGAAGAATAGGTGTCTTGGTGCGTTTCTGCAAGCTACTTGATCATCTTTATTGTTAGTTTTATCGAAAGGGATGCAGAGACTGACCCTTGGTGAAAGTGCAAATACCTTTGATTGCTTTTCCTATTTTTTTCGGCATCAAACCTTAAGAGGGGCAGGAAAACTAGTTTAAGCAGAGAACAGGAAGACAACCAACAGCAAAAACAGATCAAAAAAGGTCAGAATATTTTCCCCCCAAAAATATGCGGGAAGTTGTGGAGCAGTTTCTTTCTTAAAAGATCACTACAAATGACCTCTCATGTGCCAAGTCACACCAAGTAAGAACTCAACATGATGTTCAGCAATGTGAGGTCATTATCAGGAGTAAACAGACTGCAAAAATATCTTGAATGGATTTTTTTACATCAAGTAACGTAAAAACAGACAATACATATAGTATCCAAGGTATAACGTTACTTGTTGAAACTCAGACTCTAGTGCGTTTTTCAAACTATTTGCTGCTTTGTTTTAATAAAGTGATGCTGATTGTGCTTAGTGTAATCCAGCATTTGATCTTCTCTAATGACACCCTCACTTTCTGTGCACATCAAAGTTAGGCTGCTCCACCATGCAGCACAGTTAAATGGGCACTATTCAGGTAATGACTTAAGGATATTTTCGAAGTATTTATACTCTCAAACAGAACCACATAGATTTTATTCTGCATCCTTGTCTCCATTAAAAAGTGTTAATAATTCCAAATCAAACTCTTGATTGATTCTACGTTTCTGTTCCAGCAGGCCTCAACTCTACCACTGCTTCCAATAAAAAATACCATTGAGGCTACGCTCAAGATTCAACAGCTGTTCCCTCTAGTGGGTGGCCATAGCATTACAACACTGAGAAACTCCTAAGTGGATGTCGAAAAGATAAATCTAATAAACCATGAATCAAGAATTAATAATAAATTGTTTATTTGTTAAATCCCTTATCCATATATTTATATTAATAAGGGTTAAAGGGGACAATATAAAATAACTGTAATTAAATAAATAAATGTATTATAAATTTCAAATGAAATAAAAAGGGATTGAATGCATCATTAAATAATTATGTGTTGTTTCTTCATTGTAAACATAATATAATTAATATATTTACCAATAAACTATTAAATGAAAAAATACCTTTTTCTAAAATAAATTAATTTTACACATACGATTCATCATTTCACCCTGCGCTGTTTTTCTTTCATGGCACGTGTGCAGCAAACTTATGAAATTATTTAAACTGTCAACCTAACCCATCAAATTCATGTGATTGGGGGCTTCACACTAAGAACGACAAGGTGGGACCGTTCACAGACCCATGTTCTCTCATGAACTGTTTGGGGATCAAACTAAAAATATAAAGGCTGAGTTTGCACCAATATGCCTTACAAAAAACAACATGTTTTTGAAGGTACTTCCAACTTTACCAAAATATTGACTTTATAGTAAAAAAAAAGAAAAAAAAAACAAACAAAAAAGACATATTTCTTAGAATTTCATGAAGCTTAGACAGCATGGAATAAATAAATAAATACAAAATAAAATAATGAAATGCATTAAAAATTATTTCAAGTAAAAGATATTAATTTAAAGTCATAATTTAAAGGTATATTTGACCATTTAATGGCATATTTAATTGTTCAATGATGTAATCAATAAATGGTATTTAATCATTCTACATTTATTGCCTCATTTATTTATTTACACATTTTATTCAAAAGGTGTGAGTAAAGCACATGTGAGTAAGAGACACAAAGAGGAATGCAACTGCATAGAAAAAAAGTAACTGAAATTTAACATTTTGGAAGTAGAACATGGTGACATTTTTACCTGGTTGTGAAAACAAACAACTAATAAACAAAAATGCAGTCCTCATACTTTAAACTAGCGGTGAACAAACAGCTTCCTACAAAAGTATTATATACTGTTGAACTTTATTACTTCTTTCATGCAGCAAATCCAAGGTATTAGTGAGTTTTATTTGACAGAACATCACCAAAAAAAGGAGCAATTTTCAAGGAGAAAAAAGTAAATAACCACTTTCATTCTGTTTTCAAACTAACTGTTTTGCAAGTTAATTTAAAGCTCTTTTTAGTACTCCTGAATAATATCTAATCAAACTAATTGCCTTCCTAAAGCAGCACTAAGTAACATTTTACCTCAATAAATCCTCCTCTGTGATGGTAATCCGTGTGTTTTTGATAGGGATGAGTGTTCTGACATCTCCCTCTACTGTCTCTGGCCTGAAAACCACACTAGTAGGTTTCTGTTCCACTGATCTGGTTTACTGTCACACTGTAGTTTATAAAAGAGGACAACTTGAAAGAAAGCGGCGAGTGTGACGCTGGGGACAAAGCACACACCCAGAAATGGTGGAACATTACTATGAGAGTCCTCCATGCAGCTCCTTTATTTTGCATACTTATGCTTTTATAATAACTGCAAAGTGTCAAGAGCAGCTCATTGAACATCAGTTTTGGGATGTTTCCTTTTAGTTTTTGACCCCAGAGGGGAAAACAAATTCTGGTCTGTTTAAAACAGATCCAAAATGGCAGGTGTGAAAATACACTTAATCTATGTGAAAATAGAGAGTTTCATATCCCCATTCATATGTTTAGCACAGAACATATCAAGAAACACTGCAGAGAATTGAGGTAGAAATTGTCAGAGGAGGGCAAAGGTAAGAGAAGCAGCTAAGAGGCTAATGGTATCTCTGGGGGAGCTGCTGTGTTCATGGATCATGTGGGACAGTCTGTCACTGAGATACCTAGCTGTCCTCTTCAAGAACCTATGGAAGACTCAGCTTTGCAGAAAACATTACCTGCTGTATTATGGAACTAATTTTGTTCTATTAGTGTTGAAAACAAATGATATATTTTGTAAAGGGAAATTTGAATAGAAAACCAGCTATTCTGAAAGGAACTCGCATGTATTTCAAATTGCAATTTACAGACATCGTTTTAAAACGCTTCACGTACAATAAAAATGCGCACATTGACCAGTAAAAATGTGCTTGTTGCTAGAAATGCGTCTTTGCTCCTCACTCCATAGGAGAGGGACCACAGAAGTGGAGATAATAGGATTTGTAAAACACAATTCAAAAGATGCAATTAATAAAACTCAATCTGTAAATAGATATTTAAAAACAGAAAAGATCAAGACACCTATCATGCATTTAAAAGCTTTTTTGAATCAAATACTCACTGTTTGATACAATCTGGTATTGACACATACTCCATTGGAACGAGTTCAGCAAGGTCTGTCAAGCTGTAAACATACTTGACTTTCTGGGTAAACTTGGAGCTGCAAAGGAAAACAGAAACAGATGCAACAACACAATGGTTTTGTATTTATTATTTCAATAGTTCAAAGACTTAAACCCAAAATGTACCTTATGAAAGGTTTTGTGAGTGCCAGCAGGGTGCGAATAAACCAGGAAGGATGGACAATTATCAAAGATTTTAGGTTTTTCCGTAACCTATAGGAGGAGAACATTTAGAGGGTAGAAAGTTCAAAATAAATTGTCTCTTAAGTAGGATTAAAAGTGAAGGGCTGAGATCTTCTCTATCTTTAAGGCAGCTGTTTTTATTAAGAGTTTTGTTGAATTACCTTCTATCGATCTGCTGGTAGCACTTCCTGAGCCAGCCGACAGTCGGCATCTTTTTCCGAGACGTGGCCCCATTTAAATACACAATCATATAATTTTCTGCAACCAGCAGTTCCAGTGTGCCAATGACATACCTGCAACAGAAGCCACACATTACCAACGTGTCTAAAACAACGGCTCAGGGAGCTCCTTGTGATTTACAGAGTTTCTTACTTGAATAAATTATCCATGATGTATCTGTAATTCGGCTGACTGCTCTCAGGCATGAAGCAAACGGCAAACACGATTATGGCATTCAAACCATCGCCATAATAACCTGCAGAAAACACGTACATCAATGCTGTTTTGGAATCTCTTTAAAAGTAAGAAAACTATATGGAAAAATATTTTGTGTGCGAGAGTAAAAAAAAAAAAAAAAAGAAAAAATGCACAGACCTCCATGACTGATAACTCTTTTGTAAGGTTCAATAGCCTTCATATCCACTCTGTGATCTTGATCTCCAATATGGAAAAGCCTCCAACGTCGTCCCTCCTCCCGCTCTTCTGATGCTGAATATTCCTGGACGGACTCTACACCCTTCTGGAGCAGTTCTGTTGTTTTTGGTTTAGGGAGATCATCTGGAAAAAAAAATAAATAAATATAAAACAACTGCAGAAACAAAAAAGTGATTTGAATGATTCAAATTTAGAGCATTTTTTTTTTTTTCTTTCAATCAACACATTCAAATCTCCAATTACATGCAATTCGATCATCTGTATCTTGACAGCATGCTTTGTTCTCAGACTAACCACCAACAATCACAGCTTCGGTTCATTTTCATTCTCTAGTCTCCTCTTGAAAGAAGAAAACACATACACCCCCCCCCCCCCCCCCCCCCCATTACACACTTGAAAAAATCACAACAGCTAAAAATGCCAAACATCATCAGGTGAAATCAAATATTTAGATATTCATTAGAAAAAGCTTTTCCTCTCAGTTTGGTTTAAATCAGGTGAAAACGTTCATTTTGTCAGCTAGCTAAGCCAACTATATCTACACTGACATGCACCAAATTTCTCCGATCAAATCTAAAATCTTGGTTGATCGGAAGTTCAAAATCTGTTTACATGGACTCCAAATAAAACGATTCAATCATGACGTGTGTATACATCTACCAAGCATTTGATCAGATTAAATCTTTTGAGAATGTGCAAAAATGTCTAGTTTTCCAGAAACGCTCTAGTAGTAAAAAAAGAGGCTGCCTTTTTGTAAACAAACCCGCACTTTTCCGCTCATCCTCAACTTCCGCTACTCTTTGTACCTGAGCAACACATTCGTTTCTCTTTGGTTCTTCGGTCGTGTGTGTCGATGTGGTTTTTTTTTTTCCTCTGCGGACCTTCGTCACATCATACTATTTTTTTGGTGGTCTCTTTATTTTAGTGAAGGGCTTAGCAATACCTTATGCTAACACTCCTTTGCTACAGAGGTAGAAGGCAGGATAGCATTTTCATCCACACTTTACATTTAGAGCCACCTCCTCCTCCAAAGAGGACCAAGAACCAGTGAAGGTTAGTAAAGAGAAAAACGTCACTCTGATGTTGCACACATGTTCAGAGATGATTTTACTCCAAATGGGTGTGTAATTGGACACCAATCAGAAGAGCAGCCTGAAAAAAAACATCTCTTTCTGATTGGACTGAATCAGATTAGACTCTTCAGTCTGACATGTTTACATGATACGTTTTCGATCTGTTCAGGCCTTCAATCCGATTATTAAGGAAATGTGGGTAAATATCAACATTTTAAGAAGGTATAATAAAGGAAACATGTCTTAAATCTTTTCATAATATTCTGGAATTTAGCAAATACAGACAACTGGTAAAAAGTTGTTATAAATGACCTGAAACTGGAAAAGTTTGGTTTTATTCCTTTTCAGACAAAATGAAATAAATGTTTTTTGTTGAATCAAGCGAATGCAAATATTTGGTTTCAAGTGTATTTTATCCTTTTCCAGACACACCAGGAACCTACGCTTATATTAGGTCCATCTAAAGCTGCATGGACTTTCAACAACTGGTATCGGAAAGATTAAACAAAATGATCAAACTTGTAAAGTAAATCTCACCAAATTCAAGATATTAGCATCCGTTTTTATTCCCATTATCTGATCACCATTTTCTAGTCAGATAACGATCAACCTCTGCCTTATCATATTACCTAAACTCTTCATTTAAAATCAACCGTCAGCTCTTCCAAACAAAGAAAACCATTAGAATAACATATGTAAACTAAACCAATTCTGAGCTGATAAGCTGCCTGCTGTAGCTTAGAAAATTAACATTGAAATAAACCAAGAAAATAAATAATCAAACAGAAAAAAGTGGAAAAAAAAGTTTAAATAATTAAAGACATGATTAGGATAACAGTGTATGATTGAGTTGTGGTTTGCAGACAAATGATGAAGTTCATCTAAGGGCCCTTACCACAGGTAGAGAAAAACCTGCTGTTGGACTGTAGCCTGTTTCCAGGCACACATAGGAAACAACTCTTCCAAGTGAAAGAGAAGAACGCAGCAATGTGGGAACACAAAAACAACAGACAGCATTTTAAACACGGTTAACGCAGTAAGCTACCAAAAGAAACCTGCAAACTTTCTGCAAAAAATATTTAGAAATCATAGATTAAACAAGACCAGACTGTTTACTTCATGTTCAGTCATTTTCTGTTCGTAAGACAAATTAAAACCAGCAGTTAAAGATTTACCTTCCCATTCAAACTCATTGCTGTTGTCTGAAGGGGTCTCTATTTCATCGAGATCCAGCTCTGTGCTTTCTTCCAGCTCATCAGAGAGAACAGAGCCGTCGCTGCGGTCCAGAGTTAAACTGATGTCTGGAGCAGGGAGTTTTTTCTTGGTCTTCTTACCTTGACTGACGGCATACTCTAAGGTAGAGGGAAATCGTTCTATTATTTGTGAAACTATTTTAAGCATAGCTTCTTTTTCTTTTTAATCAAGGAAAATAAAATATGGTGAAATAATAATAGTAAAAAAAAACTAACTAAAATTTGGGACTTAGCTATAAGACATACAAAAGAAGAATAAACACAAACATGTTGGACAACTGAATTATTCGCAGAGAAGAAAGTTCAAGATTACTGTGATTACCGGGGTCTGCATCTTCAGAGGTACCAGCGAAAAACTCATCGAGCTCCTCTTCCTCTGGGAGGGGCCTATAAATATGAACAGCATCTTCACATTAGCACATCATGGTTTTCCCAGAAAACATTTTCTATCAAGTTTTAGAGCATGTGAGGCCGTCAGTACCGTGGAAAGTCTTCATCTTGCCATTCTTCCTTCAGTTCAACTCCTTCCATTCTTAAACGGGCTTCTGTGGTGGCGACCGACTCTTGCCGCTCTAAGCTGTTTTTGGAGGCGTGTGGGGACAAACAAGAATAAAACATTTCATAGTTAACAGTACAGAATTGCTGGAAAATAAGGTGGCTTTTGTAGAATAAAATAGGCTAAGATCGAGAGCGGGCCGACACAGATTATCTCTAAAATCTAAACACGTAATTGGTTATTTTTCAAAGATGATGCATACAGTTTGAAAGGGCTTGGGCAGGAAGTCTTAAAGTTGAACTGATCTGCCAAAACAGCACAGCTACGTTCGTTGCAGGGTTACTGCGTCAGACACAAGCACCCTGTTCTTTAAAACACACTGCGGCACTGTGAGGATAAAAACAAGAGTTCAATGACGGTAAATCGTTTCATCAAGGAAACTGGGACTAATTTGTCCTTTACCAAGGTCTAAGGTAAATTACAGCTTTCTTTAGGCCCATACAGCAATCTCCACTGATAGCCTCAAAGCAAAGTTTAAAGGTCAACATTTGAAACATTCCCATTAAAAGGATTTGATATGTTGAACTGATTCCTTATCATACATAAAAAGCATAAAACTGTAACATTTATACAGGGAGAATGACTGGTGTGTATAAGCAACTTAATTAAAGGATTGGGATGATGATCAGGAAGCTTTCCAAGCTTTGTTTATGTATTGACACATAACAGTTTGTGGAGTGTAACGGAAGCAGTAATCATAAAGACATTGAAACGAGAAAGCACCGTAATACCCGTAAATGAGCCGACAGATGCTCTGTGAGGCTAATCATCATACGATACACTTTTAGTCCAATGTTTGCATGTTTAGTCATAAGTTACAGCTTGTAATTGGTCTCCTAATCAGGTCTTTTGCATTTTGAAAACTTACTAGCTTCTGCTAAGAGCTTAATCTGTAAGCCTCAATCCTTGCTAATGCAAAATATGTCATCTGTATTACGGCTTCCTTTAACACACTAAGGCACTATAGTTTTGTTTATAGAAATTCCTCATCTTGTCCAGCAATTTGTAATAAGCCTGCTTAAGCGTCTGCTTATGCATAGCGCTAATCTCTTTAAAAAAAAAAAAAGAGCTGAAAAGTTACCTTCTGCAAAAGAAACAGAGGTCCAAGCAGGCCACTATTTCTGAATTAGGAAACTGCAAAAAACTTAAAAGCTGAAAAGACTTTAATCGTAACAACAAGCTTATGTGAAGCTGCATTATGAAGAAGACGATGTAATTTATATAGAAATATCATGATGAAGTTATTCTGTAAAGATGAAGATGTTTCTATATGTTGGAAAGTTCAATTCTTTTCCAAAAAGCTCCATCTTATGGAAAAAGGCAGATATTTAGTATGAATTTATGACAAGTAAGAACTTGCTTTTTTTGTAAATGAAAACAAAACTACATTTTTGTTTTTCTTCCCCCAGTAACATGCCTTTGTTGAGTTTCTTTTTAAAGCATGTTTGAAAACAAAACTCCTGCACTGCTATGGAAATCCAGCTAAAATTGTTCAGGCCACTGGAAACTAAGATCAGGCATCATAAACTCATCATACAGGCGTATATTTACACCTCCAATAAACACTAACATAAGCCTGTCTGAACCTTACAGCATCTGCTGTTGATTCATCTGGAACTGACCTACAGGACTCAAACAACAACAAACAAAAAGACACCGTTTTAACTGGTTCTTTACCATCTCTTTCCACCATTTAAATATGAAATCCCTGTGATCAATTACAGTTGTTCAAATGATAAATCTGTGAAAATGGTTGCATTAAAGGACAAGATAAATATAAATAAACCACTTATCCTTTAAAGCGATCCCAAAAAAAAAAGCCAGCATAGTGTTTTTCGTAGGTTAAGTATGTAATGAAAAGGTTGGTTTTATCAGACATTATTACAGTATTGAGACATCTTATAATAGTAGAGATTGTTTCAATGGTTAATAAAAGCAGTAGCGTTTGAACCTATAAAGAAAAATTTAATTATATACATAACTCTGAATCTTTTATCAGTTCTTAGGCTCCACTGCCTGCTGTCCATTTGCCTTTAACATTCAGTTGATAAACACTGTATATGTAGGAAGGGTGATTCTGAAGAAAATTAAACTGTATGGAAAAACTAAAAACAGAAATGCTAACAGTTGACTTCACTGTTAAATCAAAACCTTATTTTTTTGCCGTAAAGTATACCTGAGACATTTGAATGTTTCAAAAAAAGCTAATTCAGCTTGATTTCAACACAACTAATGATTTTATTTTACCTTAAGGCTTCTCTGCTTTAAAAATCAAGGTGATGGATTTAAAGGGGAATTATTGTAATAACTTATAGTATTTTTACTTTCATATTCTTACCTATATTTGTGTAACATAAGAATCTGTACCTTAAGAGAAAGTTTATTTCAAGGTACCTCATAGCGGGGAATTTCTAGCCTTTAAAAAACATTCACCTGTTCTAAAGCGTTAGAAAGAGGATAATAATTGCACTGAAAACTTGTTTATATGTTCTGGTCCAATGCAGCGCCACAGACCTGAATTGCCTACAGAAATACCTCATAAATACTCACCTTCCAGTTGTTCCAGGTGGTGAGCGCGGCTTGGGAAGGCTGACGGGGGTAGAGCTTCCTCCTCCGGGCTGTTTGTGCACTTTTCCCTGCGTTGTATTTCTAAATTTGGTCAAACTTTCTTGAAGCGACTTCTCGCCATTTTCCACAGCCGAGTCTGGACTGACCTGCAAATACTCTTCTTCAGCCTCCTCTCCCGACACTCCGGAAGATGAGGGACTAGATGTCTGTCTGTTTCCCAAATCCCCATGAGTCCTGCTGGGTGTGACAAAAT
Source organism: Jordanella pulchra (assembly GCA_034780135.1). NCBI lineage: Eukaryota > Metazoa > Chordata > Actinopteri > Cyprinodontiformes > Cyprinodontidae > Jordanella > Jordanella pulchra. The sequence goes on from JAUZNJ010094696.1 coordinate 16,573, forward strand.
CTGCTGTGCTATTGTTCAGACTTGTATCACTTACACCCTTTAACGCCACCTCACTCTCTATCACGTCCGATGCCATGAATCCTGTTCCCCGCTCGCCTTGACGCCGAAGCGGTTCGGACGGGATTCGTTTAAAACCAAAATCCGGTCTGCTTATGTTTCCAAATATAACCAAAAGGGAAAACTCGACTGATTTAACTTCTTCAGAAGTGTGTTGCTAACGGACTAGCTCCAGGAAACCGCAAACTAGCCAAGCGATATGTTGCTAAAACTTACTTATTACTGACTACACCGAATAACCTAAACAGTGTTAAATTTCCCCACCCTTATACTATAGATTTTTTAGTCACCTTTTGAACACGTCGCATTAAGAAGCTGATAGTCTCAAAGGCTGCTAGCTTTGCTCAAGCAGCAGTACGCAGTGATCCTGCTTATGAAGTTTCCTTCCTTCCTTCCTCCAAGTCACAATGCTCACGGCTCTCCTGTGGACGTTTACAAACCTTTAGTTGCGTTAGCCTTTTCGGCTACTTGAAGCTAACTTAGTTAGCCGCTGCTAATATATCTATGCTAATGACAAAACGTTTTTCACCGGATGTCCACTTAAAACACAATATCTGCCCAGCTCTTTAGTGTACACACTACCCGTAATTTCGCTTACAGAACATGTGTGAATAGCGGCTGGTAAAACTTCACAAAGTTTCAGACTCCCTTAATCACGTACGAACGGTTGCAACCATGGACAGTTAAATAATTGTGTTGCCCGTGGGCAGGCATATTTATCAAATGAGTGGGGCTTAATCATATTTTGTTGTGTATTACAAGGAAAAACTCATTTAAACTAACTACTCATGGACAGCTACTCCTCATTGATGCGGATTTTGTTTTTGCTCATCTGTAAGTTGTTTTTTTTTTGCTTTAAAACCTTTAGGGTTTCAGCATCTAATATGTGCTCTTTATGTACGTAGTTAAGATAACTGAAAAATACTTCTCTGATTCCAACGCGAAATTACTATTATTACTTTAAGTCGCATAATATAATTTAACAAAATATGATTTTTATACAACAGTGGTTTGAAACTAGAGACTGAAAGCACCGGAAACAATAATAAAAAATACATAAAAAATATTCTGAAAGAAAGAACGATATTTTTGCAAAAAAGGAGAACAAGAAACTGTTGAGTTGGGGAAAATTTAAAGCATAAGAAAGCTGTTGTTAAAAAGAATACTTCGATTAAATAAATGCTTATCTGAGTAGTGTGATTAAAATGTATTCACCCCAACCCCAATACCAAAACAAAAAATATATATATACAGGTTGTAAGAAGAAATGAAAAAAATATGCAGCGGATTTCCTTCTTGCAATTAGATCTATCGCCACTAGGTGGAGTCAAAAGCTTGCTAAACTGATTCGGTGTTGACAAAAATAAAACACTCTTATTCTTTGGAAATTGATCGTTATTTCTGAGGTTGAGGGCGAAATTATAATACTGCTTACATTAGAGAAGATTTCATTTTGAAATTTATCTGCATTTATCATGGGATTTCTGTCGTCTCCTTTCATTATTCAGTTACACCACCAGTATATTTTTTTCTTTATATTCCCGTGATTGCCGTCATAGCATGAATACCGTGATGCACTGGTTATAAAAATAATAAAAAAAATAAAGTAATAAGTAAACAAATACATAAATAAAAAACTACAAAATAAATAAAATACATTAAAAATTCCAGTACAGTTTGACCTGAGGAATACTGTCATTTCTTTTATATATTTAATTTCCGGTCATGTCTTGCTTAAAGAGAGAAAAGAAACAAATATCTATATTACAGATAAATGATAACTGTCGCCTGCAATGTTTCCTGTGGATCATGCAGCATAATTTCAAATTAACACTCTGATATTTACACTGCTGTATCATTAAGCCTAATCACAGAAGAGATAATCCAGGAAGCATATTAGTTTATGCTTCTAGCTTACATGCATGCTGTAATACAGCTTCTTGTAATGGGCTACCCCCAACACCCCACCACCACAAAAAAAATGCCTGTTAAGGAAAGACATCTCAGCCTAGTTAAAACTATTGGTATATGCAACCACAGTCTCTGTCAAACAGAATACAGTGGAACTGGTAATAGAAGAAAGGCATTAAAACATAGTTCTGTTTTCTGTTGCTTTCTTATTTTAAGCCTCTGCTATCAGTTATACAGCAAAGGACCAACAAGCAACCATTTTTGCAAATGCTGAAGGATCGTTTTTATCATAAACACTGATCCCTATTTTTAAAAGGAATGCAAGAACTACAAATAATTAGCAGATATCTCTTTTTAGCATGAAAGGAGGGATAGGTGTTGGGTACAAAAGCATAGGCTATAACGTATTTGCAAATCAGAATGATAAAAAGAGATCCAGACAATTTTCATAAGTGGGATTACTGGAAGTATTTAGGCGACCAAAAGTTTATCACTAATGAGAAAAGACAAAAAGGATTTTTCTGCATATTTTATACAAACGTTTTTTTTTGGGTGCAGAGGAATCATTATTTATGATTGCAAGGCCTAAAAGGGAGGCATGAAGATAGCAACTGCAGAGAGACTGGTAAAAAATTTAAGGAGGAAGTTAAATGAATATTTAAGGGAAGATGAAATATTTAATGGAAACAAATGAGCAAAACATTTAAAACAGCATGATAAATAGTTGAGAGTGCCATTAAATTGGCTCATAATTTGTGCTGCTCACGACAGTAGCCGGGAGGTCTTGCTTGAGCAGTGTGAACTGAGAACTCGAAAGAATGTTTTCAGATTGTTTTCACTGTGCCAGTCAAAGAAAAATGAGGACACTGTGTCTGTAACCCAGAGCTAACCTTCTACGGAGGAAATATTTATGCTTTGATCCAGTGTACTTTGAGTATATGCCACAAGGCGGAAATGAAATCATGTTTTATTGACCTTTTTCACATTGGGGTTAAGTTAGAGTTTTGAAGAGATAACATTGTGATTAAAAAAAATGATTAATTTCTTAGGAGACATGTCAAAAAAATAGGGATTATGATAACATTAGTGTTTAACAGTGTATTTATTAATTATTTTGCATTTTCAGCTTCTTGAATCAAAACAAGGACAATACATCTGTACCATTTTCCAGCACAGGTTCATTTGTTTTCCAAATGTGAAAATAATTAAATAGGCAAACAAATAATTATTCAAGTCAATGAGAACAATTATCTCAAAGATGCCTCTGAGACTCGGAGGTGCATTGTGAATTGATTAATTATCTTGGTAAAGATAATTGAGTGGGACTAAATCTTTTTGATGGAGCCCTCTAAATATCTACTAATATATCCCCAAAAATATCAGAATAACACACAACATTATGGCTTTTCTCTGTGTATTTGATTGGGAACAATATCAAATAAAACAAACATTTTAATAAATATATATGGCATAACCTATTTTTGTGTTGTTTTTTTTTGTTCTGAATAATGTGAAACTATTCTTATGCCTGCTCTTTTTAAATTGAATGAGATTTAAAACAAAAATTGCAAACTATAATCTAATCCTCATTTTTCTGCTTATTAAAACTATAAGTGCTAATCATTGCAAGTTTTACTTTCCTATCCAGAAAAGAAAATATAGCTCCAACTTAAATAAATTGCTACAACTAATTTAATTAAGTTGACTCAATTCAGTTTATTTAGTTAATAAGTTGTTTGATTAAACCCTCCTAAATAAATCAATTTGGGTAAATTCAATCCAGTTGCTTGTTAAACATTGAAATTAAGTTTAGTTAGTTGCTGGATGCTTTTTTACAGTGAATCGGTAAAATACAACCATTTTTGGTGTCTCATTTAAAACTGAAATAGTAAAGATAAAAGTAAAAATAAATAAAAAAAAATCTCCAAAACATTTAATTCCTATGAATATGTTTATTTAAACTATTTCAAGTTTAGCATTGTTCTGACCAGTGCTCATTTGTCCTAATTCAACTTTGCTTTGAACTCCACATGTCACGTAGCCGCTGGGCAGACTATTACTTACTCCTGAGCCAGACAGAGATCATTACCTCTGAGAATGATGGCAAGGCAGCTGCACCCCAGCAGCTTTATTTCCCCATTCAACTTGGCGGACGCAAGCCATCGCATCCTGTTAACAATTCCATGGCTTCCCCTCCTCTTATAAAGATAAGCTCTCTCAATCAGCCCTGTCTGTCTCAATCACCACCAGGGGACCATAAGTCATCACTGCCGGGGAACGAACGCCCTGTTTTTGTGTGATTGACACCATTTAGATGATTCCGCCAGTCACTGGGCTGTTTGTTTCCTCTATGGACTGCTGTTTTTCTCATCATAAGAGTTTATTAAATATTTATCTTTGATATCAGCATATTCATGTTCGGTGTAATCAGTCTATTCTCACTGAGCAAATATTGGGCCGTTTTGTGTGGAATTTTAGATGAATAAAGTCAGAGGCTCTGACATTTTAATCAGAGCGGTCAGAAAATGCTATAACTGTCATTGTCAAACTGCATAAAGGTCACAAGTTTCAGCGTGCAGTAATTTTTTAATCTGCATGTTCTGGTATTTCATTTACATGTGAGATCAGGTTGATATTTTATGTATAAGCACACGCTCCATTCAAGGCCTTTTATTCTATTAACCTGTCTTGTCTTCTTTGGATCCTTTCTTAGATAATTCCCATATGGCTTAGCCTTTGATAAATATGCTTTTAGGTCTACCTAATTAATGCATTCCGCTGTGATTTTCTTCACTTGTCACCCACTCTTTAACCTCACAGCGAAGGAACAGACTTTTCTTACTCAAATTAAAGGTCCTCTGAGATGCTGTAGATGTGTGAGCTAATGAACTGTAGAGCTGGAAGACCCGATATCTTATCTTTAGGGGGCTCATTGAAATGTTATCAGTAACAGTGAATTGTATGACCTTGCTTTTGAAAGTGTGGTCATATTCCAAGCAAACATCTTGTAGCCTATAAGTTGGGTTATGGTTCTGACTTATTTTTGTTCATTTTAGTTATCCCAGAAGGGCTTCAGAAGATGTCTGTTATTGTTGTTACTCAAGTATTTGCTTTGCAAGCAGAGACTCATAGTTGTTGACATAAGGGATCCAGTGCTTATTAGAAATCTGGAGTAAAAAAAAAAATCACACTGCTGCATCTCTGAATTAAAAATAATCTAATGTGTACACACTGGCTAGTAATGGTATTGTGTTGGAGCAGCAATTTTTATGTAACACAGGAGAATTTATCTCCACTTACTCATTCTATTTCCTCATTAATTAAACTAATTCAGCATTTTTCAAACTGTACTGCTTTAAATCTCCTTTCTCCACCCGGATAACTTGAATTTTCACTCCAGTAACTAGGGAACCATTCATATGTATAATGAATGAGATAAGATGGAGATCAGCATATAGACTGTTGGCCTTATTCAGTGTTGAAACTGCTTAGCAGAAAAAGGGCCCATCTGTACTCCTGAGTGCACAACAACACACTACCCTTTATTTAACTGTTACAATAATACAGAGCATGCTAGGCTAATATAAGTTTGTTAGTTTGAATGATTTAATTATTTTTGGGATATATGATAGTCTGACTGGTGGACTGGTTTCAGTAAAAACAAGCTTTAATGTGAAACATAGTCGCTGTGCCTAATGTGATGTGGTGAGTTGTTACATAAAGTTTAAAGTAAAATATGAAGTTCATTATTTATGAGGGAAAAGTGTTTTCTAAATGGAGTTGTGGTTTGCCACCACCAACACAAATGAGGTTTGTGAATTAGCATGAAGAGGATACGAATATTGTAGTATTGTGTAAGAAGAGAGTATGCCGATTGTCTAACCTCATCAGTGTTTCAGTGTATTATTCGTCATTAGAAAACTCGGAAATCATGTTTAAATCTGCAGCTATGTTAGCCAAAATTAGGATGCTGAAGTTAGTGAATCTTTATTAATGAGGATAGAGTATCTATTTATTGTGTAATATTTGCCAAAATTACATAAATTAGTGCGATTCTATCATGTTTTGTAGATTATACGATTTGGGACAAAGACATGAGCATGGAGGATCATAATGATGAATGTTGAAAACTACGGAAAGAACCAGAGACATGGAAAAGCACCAACTATTTCCTTGATGTGCAGTTATAGTGCAACAACAAAAAAAAAACAAGCACATATCACAAAAAAGAACGAAAGCAGTAACTAAGTAAAAACGTAAAATTAAATCCATTCAAAAGCCCCCAAAAAAGACCAAGAAACTAAAAACATATAGGGAATGATTAAAATACAAAATGAACCCAAAAGGAGACAAAACCTAAAAAGGATGAGGGATGATTGCTCTTTTTAGCCAGAGTCATGTGGATTATGACAGCAGTAACCTATTTAAATTGCACTGCAGCAGAATTTTTAGGAAACAAAAAGCAGCAAAAGTTTGGATTAGCTGAAGATAAGGCTGTTTAAACTGCTGTATCAGGAATGTGAGAAGACAAGATTGAAAAAAATGATTTAAATCTTCACATTTTATAGACAGACAATACATTTTTAAATAGTCTGATCAGGGTACATTCATCAGGACTAATCACTCCTGGTATAATTAGAATTAATTTGTCAGGTACCTAGATTCTCTGAGGGGGTTTAAACAAGCTCACTTCCTATAGTTAAAAAAGAATAAACTTTTTGTTGAGGCAAAACAGAAGTTTGACACTTGGCTATGGTATCAAACAATAAGTAATGTCAAGATGTCAAGAAACTTTTCAAATCAAAGATTGATCAACCCCTCACCCAACAGCAACCCTTTGAAGCAGGTTTTCAAATGTGTCAGTGAGTCTGACATTCAGACTGAGATGAAAATAAGAAAACTTATAATGATTCTTTTCGGCTCTGTTTTACAACAAATGTTTAAGCTACCGTAGACACAAAACAATAAATACCATGCATAGAAGTCACTGGCTTCAAATCGTATAAAGAATTCATTTGCAATTATAGCCACACAGTGGAACCACAAAAATACTTTTCCTTGTCTGTTTAAAAAACATGAAACATTTTCTCCGCCGTGTAATTTTCCTCGCTGCATTTCGAGAGATTCTGACCCAAAAAAGGTTGATCAAAGACTGTTGGAACTCCACAGCCCGCAGCAACCAATAAATTGGTCCATTCGATGTTTTGCACTGACAAATTATTCTCCAGAGTACTAACATTCTTGGTAGCAACTCAATTAGCAAGAGACAGATGTAGCAAGTGCTCACATTTATGTTTCACAGACATTTCAATATTTTATCATTTCACTGCATGTTGGCACAGAGCCTTTTATGTCATAGAAAGGATAACTGTTTGCTAATTCTTGCATAAAACATTGGTTGGTTTGGTTACGCTTTGCACATTTTCCGGGAGAACTAATGCTCAGGAAAGCTTTAGGCTTTTGTAGTTGTGTTCTGATTTTATTGTTAAAAGTGTTGATTTACAAAGGTGGGTGAAGAAAAAGCTGAAGCCGCTCACTGTCAATGTAAGGAAATATTTTATCAAAAAAAGCACAGAAAATTGCACATTTTGTAAAGTTGAAATAAGAATTAGTCCACTTTTTTACATGGTACCATGGGACGTAGTGGTTTGCTTTAGTGTCATAATGTCTGTAAAATTACTGGATTTGACAAAGCTGTTTCTCATTGTTTGTGAAGGAACTGAAAAACCCAGAACATACACAGTTGTCCTTAGAAGAAAAATTATCTTATCAGATCATCATTGCACAAGGGAATACATACTGTCATTAATATGCATGGGTTCCTCTTGTCTCTGTCTTGGCGGCTGGTATTAACCCTCACAAACACTCTGACCTTTTGTACAAAACCATATGCTTAACAGTGAGCAATCTCCCTGCTGTTCAAGCATCATTTACCTCAGAACTGCATAAAATAAAGACCTTTAAAGCACAGCTCAGTGATGAAAGGTGTGAACGTTGTGGCTTACTATTTCTTCCTTGTAGTTTAAAAGTGAGATTAATTCGTTTTGTACAGATCATAAAATTAAAAAAAAAAAAAAAACGTTTGGGTAACATTTTCTGGGCAGAAAAATTTGTCCTCAGTGCATCTGATATATTTGTTTAGGCAGATTAGCCACAGTATGATTAGACTTGTTTTGAAAGTGAAGCATTAGGCATTTCTACTTTGTGCCTTAAATCACGAGAACTAAAGTCAACAGAAACAAACAACTTTTTAAAACATGTAACTCAGTCTTTGTATATGGTGAGAACATGAAAACAAATACAAAATGATTATGGAACACAGTAGCTTCAGAGCCATAATATAAAGAAGAGCAGACTGTGTAATTAACTTCCTCTGAAATGTTCCCCTGAGTCAGTTGTCGGCTTTATTAACAAATAATGAAGTAATTCCTAATTAGCCTTTGCATTGTAAAACCAAACTGAGAGAAACATGTATGTAAGGCTCTTTGTAATCTAAACAAGTTTGAGTCATGGCAAACAGTAAAGGTGAAGCCCAAACTGACCTTTTTGTGACTTCAGCTAATACCACAGGTAGTTAGAGGAAGAAGTATCATAAAAAAGTCAAAATTTGAATGTTAGGGATAATGCAGTATAATAAAAATATTGCTCCACTTCTTCCATGATAGTAGTATGATTTGACTTGTTCCTGTTTCTTAAGAACTTTGCAATCATCATCTTTGTTTTGTTCTCATATAGGATCAGATGATTGCTTCCACAACGTGCCACTGAGCAGTTCACAGGCTCCCTGTAGATCTTGCCCATACAGCCAACAACTGCAGTCATCCTGGTATTTCTGTAGACGACAGGACTCTGCTGTACTGGAAGATGGAGAAATAAGAATGATGAGAGTACCATTCCCTGTGGTCCTCCTTTAAAATGTAAAAATCCTGTCTTAGCTTCCCTTCATTGGCTTTCCTTAACAGAACCACATGTGACGTTAGTTTTCTTAACATAGAAAGTAGTTATGGATTAGGGCTTCTTTATTTGTTTTGTACTTCTGCTTCTCTCTTCTTGAAGCCCCAGTCGGCCTTGGTAAAAGGCTGTTCAAACTGAGCCTGGTTCTGCTGAAGGGTTCTTCTTGATTGCTGCTGCATGAATGCTTGGTGTGACGGATTTCGGAAGAGTCAGCAGCAGAATGCAAGCAAATATCTTGTGGCACCACATACTCAGCTAAGAGGAGTGTGTCCTGCAAGTCAATGACTCGATGCCACCAGCTTTCCTTAGATATAAACGTTTTACCAATCTGACTGTATGATCTGATTGATATGTGTGTGTAAAGTGCCTTGAGGTGACATGTTGTGAATAGGCACTATATAAATAAACTGAATTGAACTTAATGATACAGTTTATAAGTTATGGTGTTTTAGGTTATCCTGATCTTTCTCTATATTTATGCTGCAATAGGCTTAAGGTCGATTCATATTGCAATATTTTAAAATAGGGATTTTTAAAACTTGAGAGATGGAATAAAAAAAAAGATGGATAGAACAGTTTTGGTTGTACAGTTTCTTCTCTCCAGCCACATACACAGTTCACTTCTCACAAGCCGATTTTGATACTCTAAAGGAAAATGTACAAGTGCAAAGCAAATTGCAAGTGTCTATGTACAATAACATAAGCAATAGAGAGAGTGGTTCCTGCTTTATTCACTGTAATGAACAGACATACAAGCAGTGAATAGGAAACTCCAAAAATGGGGTTGGCAATTTTGTTGCAGTATTAAGGGTTAAGTTTGGCAGAGTTGGGTAGAATAGCCAAAAATATACGTAATTTAGAGAAGCACCAGTTCATAATTTTTTTACTCAAGTAAATGTAAAAAAGCATTTGGTAAAAAGGCTACTAAAGCATTGAGTAACTGCTTTACTTGCTATCCATGATCATCACAACTGACTTAAAATGTATTGAGTTATAAAACTTACAACACAAATAACTACTGTATGTAAGAAGTCACAGTACACTGTTTACCGTAATTTCACTTAATCTCCAAAAGACATGACAGCCTCAGTAGATGGAAAAAAAAACATTTACCCAATAACCCTTGAGTACAAAAAAGAAAGTGTGCATCTTAGAGGTGCATATTAGTTTAGAACAAGCTTGTTTTCATTAACTGAAGTTACTCACGGTGGATGGAGAAGCCAGAAATTTTACTTGAGTAAGAGTTGTGATTTTTTTATCCTATTTTTTTCCAAGTAAAAGTAAAAAAAGTACAATGCTGTAAAACTTCATCAAAAAGTACATAACAGCTCACTCAAGTAAAGGTAACTGAGTAAATCTAACTAGTTACTACCCACCTCTGAAGGTAGGTCATATAGCTGTCACAAAAGCAAGAGTTTCTTCTGTGATTGGCTTATTACAAAATCTTCTCCCATGTGGTAGACATTTTTCTGATTGGTTGAAACAAGGGGGGTATCTAATTGTTTACAAATCATAGTGTGTTAAAGAAAAAGTTATCTGTGAATGGAGTCATATCAAGGGAGTTTCAAATATCCACACACAAATGCAGGGAAGTTTAAAGACCAAAATTGTATTCCTCACTCCACATTATTTTGCCATTCTTCATTTTTAAAACTTTTCTTCTCTTTGTATTTTCTCTTTAAAGTAGCTACAATCCAGCCTGGCATTATGCTCAGCTGTGACACATGAAAAGGGATATTGGCTGGGATACTGCTATTAATTACTTCATGTTCTCCTTTTATAGATGAGCCATTTAGTCCTGTTTTTAAGTGGTTAACTCTGTATCTCTCCTAGAAATAACTGTTGGCTGAGCCTTCTTTGCAAATAGGATGAGCTCTCTCATCCTCTAGGCTTGAATATTGGTCCAAAGCTCATCTGCTTAGCCGTGCTTCACTCCTAGAGGAAGCCTCATGAAGTGTCTACTGCCATTAACCATTTACTCCCATACAAAAGGGACATTTTATTTATTCCCACAGTCACTACATGCATATTCAAAAGGAGGAAATTGTACAAGTCAATGACTTAGATGAAAAATGTTTTTGACCAACCTGCCTTTATAGTTTTATCGACTGACTCTGTAAAACGCCATGATATAACATGTGTTAATTGGCTTCTTCATATTCTCCACCCTGACATACTGTGACCACTGGTGAAATAGAATTTGATCATGTTTTGATTCAGTTGCTCTGTTTGCTAGCAAATATTTTACTGTTTATGCTTTACATTGGACACCAGTACACACCTTTTCTAACTGCATCATTAGGACTGTGCCAAAGATGGATGATAACTTTCTGCACGACTTAGCTGGCCACCATCTAACAGTGGAGCCAAGCTTTGCTGTGTTCCCTTGGCCTGCCCGCTGACCTACTCCTGGGTCTTAGTTAACATTCAGGGAGCCCTGACCTGAAAAGCGGACTTGGCATCAAAATCAAGGTCCCATCCTCCCAAAAGAAATTAGAGGCAGTAATCTTTCAGGAACAACTTGCTAACCTTCCCAGGCCATGTAAATGTAATGGATGCAGCAGATTGCCCCTCTTCTGTTTTGCAGCTCCTCTGTGTCCCACTGTCAAGCAACTGTGCCAGGCTGTGTCCAATTTGTGTGCCTCTGACGGTTTAGAGGTGACAAATGATAGCAGGGGCTAAAGGAAGGTTACACTTAAACACAGCACAGGTCAATGGGATAGATGGCTGAATACTAAATCATTGTCAAGGAAACTAATGATATAACATTATAAGAAAACAGAGCAGGGTAAAAGATAAAGTGCAGTATGTCATGTTGATATTATAATGGACCTGTGTCTCCTTTAACCGCACATTCATCTTGATTTTGCATAGACATTCATATATTCTGCTCCCTGCTGAATAAAGATACAGAGGAATCCCATCAAACAATTCTTATGTGGTTAGATCCTGTTGTGCAGCATAGTAATATCACAATGTTATGCCTATATGATTTAGCATTTGTGTGTTGCACCAAATCTGTTCTTATATTGACCATTTATGCAGGGTTTTGAAAAGTATGCCTGCCTTTTGAACTTCCTCAACTTGCTATATTTCAACCACAAACCTTAATGTCATTAACTCAGATTTTATGTGACATACTAACACAACATAGCACTTTTTTAACAGAAAGTAAATTTATACATTTTAATGTAACATTCAAAATCATTCATTGTTAAGGCCAAATTTCTTTTGTCAAAAGCTGCAGCTCCTTTGCAATATGTCTCTGTCAAGTTTAAACATCTGAAAGCTGGCTCTTGGTAGGTTTCTCTTGGCAAATTAGCTCATTAATTTAAACTGGATGGGAAGCATTAGGGAATATTCATTTTCAACTATTGCCATACATTTTTCCACTACATTTAAGTTTGGACTTTATCCAGGCCTTTCTTATATGCCTGTATCCAAACTACTGTCTTAGCTAACTGCTAAAACCAATACTTGTGGCTGTTTTCCAGCATGACGATTACTGTTTTTATCACTCAATAGACCACATTTATGAAGTGCCACATTTGTGAAGTGGCAAAACTTTTTGTTGTCTTGTTAACAGATTCTTACATCTGAGCTGTGAATTACTGCAGCTCCTCCAGAGTCATCATGGGCCTCTTCTCTAAATAATACTCTACTTGCCAAGGCTGTCATTTTAGGTGCAAGGCAACGTCTCCTTGTGTTTTGCAGTCTTGTCATATTCTTTCAATTAATCAATTATGGGCTGAACAATGTTTTATAAGATATTCAAAGCTTGGAATTTTTCATAGCCTTATAAAAAACTTATTTATAAGCTCTTCATAACTTTGTCACTTATCTGTTTGTTGTTTTCCTTGGCCCTCTTGAACAATGTTTATTCATTAATAATACTTTATCTTCAAAATGACCTTTGAAGTTATTTATTTAATGGATTTTATTTAAAGATATGGTAATAAAATTGGGCTAAACAGAATTACACATCACATATTTTAGATTTTGATTTGAAAAAATTAAATTAAACCTCAAATTATTGTTGATCACTTTTACAATGTTTTTACTTTGTTTTGGTCTGTCTCATAAAATCACAACAAAAAAGCATATAAAACGTTAACGGGGTCAAATACTGTATCAGGGCACTGCAGCCTTTTCTACGATTGCTATGACTCTCACTAGTCCAAAATAAAGAAAAGCAGACTTTGTTAAGCTGTAGAAACAAATATTTGATTCACTGGGTCTGATATGTATTGCACCTGCCGCAGCAGTTTCAAAAACACACAGGAAATCTGAATAACCAACACAGACAGAGCCTGGGAGCTCAAGCACGAGTTGTGGCATCTTGACAAGTCTTTAAGTATTTCCTACATGAGCAAACACCCTTAGGCTTACTTGCTCCATTGCTTAAGTGAAAACCAAGAGTACACACAGCCACTGAGCAGCCACAGAAATGTACAAGGTATTGTCCACTGGTTTAACCTCTATGACAATATGTTTTATAAATATATTGTGGGAAATAATTTGTCTCTTGAATATGTGTAAAGTCTATAATATATTAACTCACACTTTCAACAAAAATAATATAATTGTAAATATCAAGTTTTCTTTTAAAGGGAAATAACTTTATGGTTGCAAATAAAAAACAATTAGTGCAACCTAAGTCAATGCATTTGTTGTTATGTGGACAGGGAGAGTTGAGGAAACTCAAGGACAGTTCACACTTCCTGATCAAACAGCGTTCACTCTCTGTCAAATGCTCGCCTCCTAAAACTGCCTAGCCAGAGGAAAATGACCCCCCCCCACTCCCCCAACACACACATGACCCATTGCTTTGGACGGCAGGATAAAACAGAATATCTGTGCCTGAAGGAGACACTGGATAATGAAATCATCTTTAATCTCTGTCCCTCCTAGGCACTTTCAGCACCTGTTATTCTTAATGGCATTGTGAGGGAGGGTAGCTCGCAGATTTGTTTTAAGCCCGGTAATTATTACGCTAATTATTCACTTTGTGTGGGGGGTGATTATCAGTCCACGTTCAGGTGAACGAACATCCGTGTTTTACACCAGCTGTGACCAAAGCAGCTTGTTGGAACAGTTGTTCCCTTGCAGATATTTGACCTCTTGTTATGTTTGCAATCTGCACTTGGGAAGGGACTGGAGGAAAACAGCCAGAAACTTTTAATTGCTCTAAAGAAACAGACGTGAGAGGCACAGTTGGGTCCATCTGTTTACTATCCCTTTAACAGCTAAACTTTCTGTTTTCTGTACATTTGACGGATTTGTTACAAAAATGCTATGATACTTTTTAAATCAAGTTAAGGAGAATTCAAAGTATTTTCCCATCTGCTTAATATTTAATGAATGGAAATATATTCTTTTCATTAAATGGGATGCATTTATAATCAGGGATTTGGGGCCATAAAGCCCCCAAGATAAATATTTCTTCTCTTTGACTCAATTTAATTCAATTAGCACAAGAGCAACATCAAATACTACACCTCCATTAACAAATCTTTCATGTTTAAAGTGAGATCATTAACAGTGTTGGAATATACAGTGTTGTACAAAAATGTATAGTTCCAAGGCCTATTTTGAATTTATTTCTTTATTAGGGCTGCTTGATTCATTTTCAGGTTAAATATGCACATCCAGACAATTCAGGATGATTTTTAAATGATCCATACTAGTTGTTGTAGTGAGTGAAATTCCATCTTAGCGAGTTACGTGGCCACAATATGCTGGGCTAACTGCTTTAAATATTTGACTATTTTTGTGTTCATAATTTGTGGACATTATTTTAAAATAACAACATTTCATTTTCCCCAAACAATCTATTTTTAACTCTTTATAATGTTCAATGAAAGAGAGACTGTGACATTGTCTTTATGAAGTAGACATGGGATTAAGGGCTTCTTTGAAGGAGCAAGATATTAAGGATCTAGGGCTCATTGTTTTCTTTGTTTATTAGGAAACCTTTGTTTTTAGGACACTTTTTTATTTCGGACATTCTACCAAAAATGACGTGAGTATAAAAACATGCAGACAGACTTTTTCAGAATAAAAAAAAAAAAAACATGTTAAAAATCATGTTGCTCATACAGCATAACTACAAAAAATATTTATGCAATCTTAATGTCTTGTCTTAATTGGACATTTTTCTATTTTTTTTTTAATTTTAAACATCAGTATAGATTCTTTAAGAATGACTAAGTTTGGATCATTCGGGAATATTGATTATGAATTCATACCATGTAAGCCTGGGTAGCCATATTAACTGATTTTTAATCTTAAATGACTCGGATGGAATAAACCCCAAAATCCTGGGCTTGGATATCCTTTACTCTTATATATACAAATATAGAAAAAATATGATAGACAGAGTTTTGCATGCAGTTGTGTTCAGCCACACTAAGTATTTTTTAAACTAAATGTTTAAAGGCAATTGTTTCTGGCGTACTTTCTTCTAGAAGCGTCATATAAACAGGGGCTGTACGCATTCCACACTTCGGATTTTTAATGATCAAATACAAAAAACACAGTATCAAATAAAACATGTGCTTTAATTTTACACAGATAGCTTTCAGTTTTCATATGTCAGAATTGAAAAGTTAAAACTCCTGATTTGATTTTTTTTCATAAATGTTAAAAAAGACACATTATTAAACACAACTTTCAATAAAGCACATCCTTTATTTAGTTTTAAGAAACTAAAAGGTAAAAAAAACTGTACTGAAGAGTCAAAAAAAACCAATCAAAAAGAACAGATTCCCTTTTTCTCAGAGGTCAGGCTTTAGTGTGTCTGAAAGCTCTACTGTGGCAATATCAATGCTCTGTAACTCCACGGCCGCTGATTGCTATCCTCTCCAGGCAATGTCGATTTTGCAGAAGCACTCGCCGATTAAGTCGGCAGGATGTCAAGGGCCCTCTTAGAAGCTGCTGTCTTGTTTTAGACAAGGGCCCGAAAGCCCTTGTCTATTACAGGAGACACCCCAAGGACAGATGTTTTAGGCTTAGGAGGACGATAGAGAATAATAGCACATTAGATTCATAATGTGTCCTGGAAGCAGAACTCTGGGGAGACAGAACTCCTGGGTAATCTAAATTCATCTGTCTTTCTCTCCTCTTCATTTCCTCTTTTCTTTCTTGTCTTTCTTTACCCCATCCAGGGTTGCATCCAGTCTGCCTCTTGAGGTGTTGAATCCTTGCCTGGAGCTACAGGCGGCACGGCCCATTCATCAAAAGCGTGACCTGCTGCAGTCAGGAACAGGATGCTATGGTTTAATGAACGTACCTGTGTCATATCTTTGCAGAAGGCAGGGGGGAGCTTTACTTATCACCAACCATTATGACACATACAGTAACATGTTTATAATGGTCATTCTCAAAAGAAATGATTTCTTCTGAAATGTATGTTTTTATTGTTAATGATAAAGTGACCTAAGGAAAAAAAATTAGGTCTTTCAAAGCTAAAAAAAAATCACATAAAGTTTCTTTCCACTATATATATATTGTCTTAAAACATGTTTACGATAGAATTTCCCTTTGAGCATCCATAATGTCATAAATCATTTAAAATTGGGATAAAGTAGACATGAATCTAAGGTGACCTAAACACATATTAATACTATAGTATCATCATCTCCTCCCCCTTTCCCACCTTCGGAGCTCCCACCTCTTCTCCTACCCCAGGCCAAGGGTAGGAGATGATGAGTGAAGAGGGAGGTAATTCACTCCTCAGGCTTAATTAATCCTATGTCTTATTTGATGAATGGCTCCTAAATTGTGCTGGAATCGTATTTTTCTCCTTTTAGGAGTGTGGAGGGGGCTGTGAAGCTGCGAAGGAGAAATTTAAAGCTGGGACTTTGGGAGACAGCTTGACTCAGGGCATTGTTTGCAAAGTTGTTGTGTTCTGTAGACACTTTGGGCCCCCTGTCCTCTGACATCTGTCCAGCTATAGAGAGTGATGGTTTGCTGTAGGGAGCATGTGTTCATGGATTTGTTTTTCCTTTTTTTTTAATCACCATAGGAGTCCAATGCCTTAACTGCACACTGAGTTTGTTACTTTTGCCAAACATGATTTGTGGAGTGTAAATACACAGAATACCCTGTGATGTTCTATCCACTTGGTATGAATATCCGCCTCAAGGGGCAGACACATTACAATGATAAATCCCATGTTTGACTTTCAAATGTGGCTGCATTACTCAAACTCCACATTTTTTAGAATGAATCTTATCATGATGATAATTTTAGATGTAGTTTAACCAATTAGTATTACATTTAAGCAGATGATATTATACCAACTGGTTAAAGCTGCATTATTGTAAACAAATAAGTCAGTCTCAATCAACCCAATTTCTTTTTTTTTTACTTTCAACCTTAATTATAAATTTAAAAAGCAGAAAAGTTGCAGAAATTTAGTTTCAACAATAGCTGGTGAAAAAGCAGTTTTCTAAATAGAAGTCTCAATAAATATAAACTCACAGTATATATATTCTTTTCTTTAATGGTTGGTTACGCCTGTTTTGGCCATTTTTTTACTATACTTAAATGTATAGTATGTGCTTTATTCAAATCCTAAATCTCTACTTAACAAGTTTGT
Source organism: Jordanella pulchra (assembly GCA_034780135.1). Classification (NCBI taxonomy): domain Eukaryota; kingdom Metazoa; phylum Chordata; class Actinopteri; order Cyprinodontiformes; family Cyprinodontidae; genus Jordanella; species Jordanella pulchra. The sequence continues at coordinate 34,097 of JAUZNJ010094696.1, forward strand.
TTTTGACAGAAAAAAAACACACAGTTTATTTTGTATCCAACTGTAAATCAATTCAGTCAGTATAAAAGTTGTAAAGTAAGAGAAAAGTCAGCTCTGCATCTACAAAGGGAATAGTCTAGTAAAACTGATGTAACTGTAAAATGAATTTGAGCATTTCATTTTAGACTGGCTTATTATGCTTTCTTTTTTCACAAAGCCACACTGTAAAAAACAAAAAACAACAACAGAAAAGGTCTTTTTTTCTTTATTTTTACAGATTAGTCAGTTGAAAAAATTCCTAAAAAAACGTGTTTGTTTTTTACACATTTTTTTTTCTCTAAATATCTCTCTAGAGTAAATTACTCTAAAATGTTGCCCATTGACATCAGTGCAGTCGTCACAACTCTCTTACCTAAACGGCTCTGATAAATATGGTTGAAAGATCTGTAAAAACGAATAGAAAATTTCTCAAATAAATACAGAACTTTGTACTATAAATTTAAAGAAAATTCCCTACAATGCATCTGTAGCTATCATCCTAACAGGGGTAGCACTCTAAATCATTTAGGTCATACATTTTTCTCGCTAATTTGGCAGCCATTAGGTTAGCTTCGGTTGTTGGAGGTGAGAGGTTCTGGTGATTTGGGGGAGGAGTGATGAGATCTAGTGGCCTGGCACAAGCAATGAACTTAAACTAATCTCTGTCCTATCAAATCAATGCTCATACCCTTTATCGCATAGTGTAATACCCAGTAATAGGATAATAACCAAGAAACAAAAGGGGCCCTCAGACCCTCGGCTATACCTCCACTCCTGTGCAAAATGTTCCTTTTAAACACAAATTAAATGTGGTCAACTAGATGGCTCCAACTTGTCACTCTTATAGATAAAAGTAGAAATTATTGCCCCCAAGACAATAGGGGTTCAAGGTTCAGTGGGGATGAATGTAATCAGAATTTTAGATCAGAATGAAGATATTGTAAACGACATGAAAACAGACTAAAAATACCCTGAAACCTTTTAGACATAATAAAGAACTTTTTCCCTTTTGTTAAGATTTTAGAAATGTGCACATGATCACCTAATTTGGTTTATCACCAGTAATTTTTGGAAAATAATACATGTAATGAGCAGCAAAAATGTCATAAATAAATACATAGACCGTAAAGACAAAGCTGTTAGATGAATGTTTTAATTACGCAACACAAAATTTTTAAACCTTATTTAACCTTATTTTGTTTTTTGAATGCTTTCTTTTTTCATTTTAACTTTTAAAACAGATTGAGTTCAATTCAAAAAGAAAAAGAAAAACTGCATATTAAAAGGTTATTATTTAAGTAAGACATAAGTAAACCAGGTAACAAGCTAACCAGGTAAAACAAGCAACCTTTACTTGTCCTTATAAGTCTTTAGAAAGATGTCATTTAACTGAATGACAATTTGTGAGCTACTGAACTGAACTGAGTTGTATCAAAACTGGATTCTATCTGTTTTGGAATTGTTCTGGAAAAATGGGTATGAAAGACATTGAGTAAACAGTACTGTATAAGCAGAGAGAGGCCTGTTTTGTTAGCTCAATTTATCAAATCTAAACACCACATTTAAATACCTTTTTTTTCATTTGAAGACATTTAGAAATGTAGACCTTTTTAATGTAAAAAAAAATAGAATTTTGATTCTGATAAGCACATATTTTACAAATTGAATGGCTAGTTTGCTCTTTGTGTGTTTCTGTATTTCCACACATTTGTTTCCTTCTAATAACATTTTCTTTTTAGTTATGCAAAATTGAGATTAATTGTGTTCATTTAAGTAGTTCATAATCTTTATTTTAATTGGCTTTACAAAACAAATACAAATAGAGTAAGTTATTTGTGAGAACTTTTTTTGATGCGCACGCCCATGTACCATTCCTTATGCACACCCCAAGGGACTTATAACAATGGGGAGCGATGGACAGAGACAATCAACAGACAGCAAGCTAGTTGTAATTATGTCCTGGAGTGGTGTATGTGTAGTTAGTGAGCTCTGCCTTGACACGGTCAGAGCTGCACCGCCCCCTGTGCCTGAATGCAGGGTTGTTTTATTTTTACCACCACCACCTCATATGCCCCAGGGATGTTTTTCTGCAGTTCACACTTTTTACTGCCTCCCTGGGGACAGAGATTTAGTCACCGACAGCTGACCATATCACTCGAAGGTAACAAGATTATTAGGCTGAAGAGTCCATTCGCTTTTTAGTCTCTTTCTGCTTTTGAAGTTAACAGCAGACACATGAGAGAACATTTATGTTGTCAGTGCCCATCTCAATTTCAACTCCACAAATAAACTAAATTAATGATTTAGGCTTATTGTTAGGGTAAACAGGCTGTGCATGTGCATATGCAGGTATGATTTTTTTTTATCTTTGAATTAAAAGTACTAATTAATTTACACTCCTCTCAATGTGCTGTAAATCTTTCCATTAGGACTTTTTCCAATTCAGTAAATAGGCTTTTAGATGCAAATGTTTATTGCTATGTTGTTAATAATGTCACCTCTTATTGAACCAGAGTTTTATATGCTTTGACATGACACAACAGTTAGAGATTGTAAATAGGGAATATTTTATCTTGGAAAACAAGCTGTAAAAGATGCTCAAGTTTAACAGATTTCTAAAAAAAATATTTAAGGATACTGAATTTAATTTGCTATAAAAATTCTTTTTCAATGTTACATACTCACATTGAGAATATTTGATCTATTTACAGCCTTACCCTAATCTAACAACAAAATATGTAAAAGTTCCTGTGGAAAGGAATTCCAAAAGCCTCAAACTATTGGGTGACACTCATGTGTGAGGTTATTTGGAGGTTTGTAGAGGAGCCAAATGCAGAGACGGAGGTTGAGGTGGTGCCTTGCAGGTTTAATAGTTAGAGTGGTGGCAACACAAGCATAAATCCAAAGGAAGTAACCAGGGGGCACAGAGACCAGAACAAAGGGGAAACTAAGGGATTCAGGTTGGAATTAATAGAATCCAGCAAACAGTAATTGCAGAGGAGGAGTACATATGCCTAACAGAGCCATGAATGGAGTAATCAACTGATTGGGAGCAGGTGTTGACAGAATTAACTAGAAGGGAGCTAAGGGAAAGGAAAGTGTCTTAGTCTCTGGCATATGGAATGGCAACATCCATAAATGCCCTATTTCAATCCCAGACAGTTCTTGTCTATATTAAGATAGTGAAGCTCACCTCCCAGATGCACTGATTGGTTTCATTAGTTTTTATATCACTAAAGGTCAAGTCACACCTGTTACGTAATACTTTTTAATATCCGACTAAAAAGCCTCCCTACAGTCTGACTGCATATAGAGAGGCTCTAACTATGCAGGGTGAGCAGATCCCGATATGTGCAGATTTTTTCTTTTTCTTTCATAAAGAGAGGAGAGTGATAAAATGTGCTTACCTGATCTGTCTTCCCCTCGTTTTGTTGTGAGTCTAACAGAGGATCCCTATTTTATTATATACGTTTTCTGTCCTTGGGAAGTTTGTTGAAGTTACTTTTTTTCGAGGAGAGTGATAAGCTGCACTTTCCACCTTCCTTCTTTGCATCTCTCTTCCTCTCAGACATATAAAAATGCTGCTGAATTGCTGCATAATCCGACTAAAATAGACCTAGGGTCTATTTCAGTCAGAGCCACACAAGCCTCCTTGCAGAAAAAGATCGTGATGGGTTTTTTAAATCCCCATAAACGTTCAATTTGCACTAAACACCATGAGCTCTTACAACACGATTTTCTGTCGGATCAGATGCAAAATTAGATGCAATGTGTTGAGAGCTTAAATCATCTTCCTACAAATTATAGTCAAGGTTTGTTGTTTATTACCTTTTTATCTGATCCTTCTGTTTAGCATTGCACATTGTCTTCCGGTTTAGTTTGTCTGTGTTTCTACCACCATTAATTTGTTGTTCCTGTCAGATGCTCTCCAATTCCTTTTGACTTTGTCCTTCATCTGTGTACCTTTTCCAATAAATACTCATCATTTGCACCATGAGACTGCAATTCTCTTGTCTTCGAGTGAATAAAGAAACTAAATTATTTTACAGAATTTCAACACATGTTGGGTTTCCCAAAGTCCCTCATTGGTATATCCCTTTAAGAGGATCTCAGTGAAATTAAATTTATCTCTACACAGTGTAAATTAAGTGTTGTACATTAAAAGAATAAATATCAGGCTCATTTCTCTGCAATATCATTGATGATTAATTGTAAAGCATGGTGCATTAACATGCTTTAAACAAACCACCGTATCATAAATATTTGCACGTTTCGTAATACAGAAGTTCAGGGGTGTTTTCATTTCACTTAAGAAAAAGAACAAAGTTGTCGTTCTTTTCCTTTCCTGTCTGAGAGTACTTTACCTGGATCGTCCCTTAAATAAATCAATATGTATTTCAAGCATGGCCATTAACAGCCGCGTCCTCTTATTCCCTTTTTCTCCATCAAACCACACTAATCCTGATTTACACAGTTTAAAACCTTGGCCCCATCCCCTACCTTCCAAGGAGATAGGGTAATTAAATTGGTACTTTTTACAAGTCGTTCTCAATAAATCTGAATAAATTAACAAGGCATTACAGAGACTGCAATGTTAAATTTGCATAGTGTGTTTAATGAATATGCAACTGCAAGTGAAAAGGTCTGCTACTGTGAACTCTTGAAATTAGCATAACTACTTCCAGCATGTTTCTTAAATAATGCTCTCATTTGCACATCACTGAGTTGGCTAATTCTAACTTCAGTCACTGTAGCTTCATAATTAAGAGTCTCGCTTTAATTTTTAATGAAGTTTACGTTACATCAATCCTGACAGTAATGAAGGCGACATGGAAACAAAAAGGCTGCTAATAATTAAATTCACTAACCAGTCTGAGGCGTAGTAATTCCTGAGGAGAAATTACATGACTAATTATTTATATGATATCCATCCCACTCCATGGATAGACTCGCATAAATGCCAGTCCTGGTGCCAGTAATGCTGAAATGCAAAATGCCTTCTTTCACTGCCCTCGTTGACTGTGAGGTCCCTCATAGATTTTTTACTGCACAATTAATCATGTTGACACTCCCGATTAAATGCTTTTTATTAGTTGCCATTTATTAGGCCTTATTACCAGAGTTGGTTTAAGGCCTGTTTAAGTGAGTTAGCAGGATGCAGACATAAACAAAGTAATGATTGAGCAACAGTCATTCTAGAGGCACTGCAAAACTGAATGTGACTTTCAGCACTTTGAATTTTGCATACAAATATTCCCAGAATGTTATTGTAAAATATATATTTGTTTCCTTCCTCTCAGGTTGAGTTTACACTGCAGGTAAAATGCCTAAAATCCACTGAGAGAAAATTGACTCAGTTTACTCCTTTATATGCACTTCTGAAGTTGTAAGTTGTGTAAACCTATTTGTGTTTAGATCTGGCAAGTTGTATGTGTATAACATGATTTGTAACAAAAAAAATCTGTTTTCATATATCTTCTCCAATGTAAACACAAAAATTACAAAATACAAACAGTTAAATACGTGTGCTTATCTCACCGAATACACATAGATACAGAAATAACTATAGTTACGGACAGGTTAGATTACAAGAACCTCTCAGGACCTCCAAGTAGTTTATTAGGCTTGATCCAAACGGTAGCTACTAACAGACACCTCAAATCGTGGCTCCTTTTCCTGTTCCAACCTCCTATCCCTTCACATTTTGTGGGGTCAACAGTAGGTCGGTTTCCATGAGCTTTTTCCTAATGTACTCAATACGGTTTCATATATATCTACTAAACTAAAATGATATTTATCACCAACAGGCAAAGTATTATCAACTTATCACTCTTCTTAAAGTTTGAGCATAGTGTTTGGTGCTGTATGAGGTTATAACAGCCAAGGGTATTTATCGATTACCATCAGTTCAATGAAACTTCAATATATAATAAGCAGAGGAAGATTAAATGCCATAATAGTTATTATAAGATATTCACAAAATGGATTAAACATAATTCATATAAAAAGAATGTTCCATGTTGTACTGACTCTATGGACATTCTACTACACTCAACTTTTAGATAATTTTTCATGCATGGTTAAAGTCCGTTGTCTCTGAGTCAGACATTCTCAGCTTCATACAGTATTTTGGACCTTTTACTGAGATATTGCACTGATTGTGAAGAACTAAGGATATTTCCTCACTACCCTGTCCTATCAATTTTTAGTAACCTTCAAATTGAATCTAAAAAAGTTATCTTCCTTTCACTTTGGAAGATCATTTAATCTGGTCCATTTTCTATCCCCCTGTATCACAGAACAACAAGCCGGAAGGCAGTCATTTTATTTATTTCCATATACAAATTGATGGTTTTATTGATAGCGGTTATTTCTTCTCTGTGTGTTGCATTGAACCATGTAGCCCTACTAAAAAAGAGGGAATGGTTATTGAAAAGAATTCATAGGTAGTTGGCTCTGTGGTTTAATTTAGAGCTGCGTACTTTGAAGCATAACGCTAAGAAACTTGAGAGAAAATGGAGCACAACACATCTCCAGGAGTCCTACCTAATCTGGAAAAAAATCTTCTGCTGTATAAGTTGACCCCTCATAGAACAAGACAAGTGTATTTCTCTTCATTAATGGAGGAGTAAAAGAATAATTCCAGATTTATATTTAATACAGCTATCAAACTCACAAAGAGTCATAGCTCTATTGAGTTTTCCATATCCCCAACTCTCAGTAACACAGACCCTAAGCAGTTCTTTACAAATAAAATTGATTCTATAAAAATAAATAAATAAATCATTGGCACTCTCTTAAATATGATTTAATAATCCTTTGAAAGTCAGACAGAAGTGGTCACAACTGTAGAACTTAAACAGTGTTTGAACTGTTTAAGAAAGAAGACTAGCTTTCTAAGTAATCAAAATCATTAGGTTCATCTAAGTCTTTAACTTATATCAGATCAATTTCCAACATAACTTTTTGAGGAGGTATTCCCTCTAATTTCCTCCTCTGTTGTAGATGAGGTTAATCTATCCCTATTACAAGGGTTTATACTGCAGACTTTTGAGATAGCTGTTTTTAAATCTTTGTTTCAGAAACCAGTTTGCGATCAAAATAATTTGCTCAATTTTAGACATATATCCAATCTTCCTTTCTTATTGAAATATCTTGTGAAAAATAATTGCTAATCGAGTGTGAGAGCACTTATGTCGTAATTACGTTTTTGAAGAGTTTCAGTCAGGTTTTGAGCTCATCATGGCACTGAGACAGCACTAGTTTAAGTCGGTAATTGATATTCTTATGGCCTCAGATAATGGACTTGTGTCTTCATTTGTCCTGTTAGATCTTAATTTTAAATTTGATATAATTTGATTTAGTCAATTAAAATATTCTTTTAGAAAGGCTTTTGCCTTCTGCTGGAATTAAGGGACCAACACTAGGCTGGTTTAAAGTTTATTTATCCAACTGATTTCAGTTTGTTAATATTATTGATAGATCTTCTTTAACCTCCAGGAGTACCGCAGGGATCATTGCTAGCGCCGTCTCTCTTCACTATATGATTCTATTTGGTAGAATTATCAGACAGCATAAGATTAATTTCCACTTTTATGCTCATGATACTCAGCAATATTTGTCCATAACTCCTTATGAAACTGGCCTGTTAGACAGACTACAGGTAATAAACACCTGGATGACTTTAAATTTTCTGTTAATTAATTCAAACAATACATAAGTTATTGCCTTATGATAAGAGTCCACTGATCAGTCTGTCACTTTATCTGTATAGAATTAAATTAGCCTCCAGTTCTAGCATAAAAAAAACATTCATGTTATTTTTGATCTTGACTTGTCATTTAAATCCATATTAAACATTTTTCTAGAATTTCTTTTTTAATTTCTGTAACATTGCACAAAATAAGAATGCACATGCAGGGAGAGTAGTAAGGTCAATACTTAATGCAGTCAGCTGAGTTTCCCTAGATAGAAAACTTTTCACCAGTCTGTTTCTATGGTTTCATCAAATTTCTTTAGTGGTTTTGAAATGACATATGTTGTGAATTAGTGATATATAAATAAACAAACTGAAATGTGGCAGTTTGGCTTTACCTAGGGTCTTTCTGCATGGGGTTTTCATGTTCTCTCTGGGTACTCTGGTTGCTAGTTTAGTTTAGGCATCTCTAAATTGCCCATTGCTATATATTGCCCTGCGATGTTTGTTCTGACAACTTATTCAGGTTGTGCGCTGCTTTTTACCCATAGATAGTGATAGCCACTGCCTTGCCATGACCTGATGGATAAGTAGCAGAAGATAGAAGAATAATAATGTATATCTCCAACAGTAAGATAGGAAGAATTTGGTTGTGGATTTCTCATTGTAAGAGTGGGACAGATCGTTGAAACTTATAAAAAAAAAAAAAGCAGTTCTCTGTTCGAAAAGACTTTAGTACCTTCTTCATCTATAGGTCACATGCTAGCAGCGCTGTCCAGCACTTCGAACAGCTCTGGCAAAGCTAAAAATAGTGGCCTAATGTCCTTTAAGTCAGCCTAGGGAATATGGTTTTTAGACCAGCCATGCTTTATTTCTTTCTACACAGTTGTTCGGGGTCGCATGCTGTATTTGATCTGATTATGTTTTTGGAAAACAGGGAGAATTCCTGCCATAATCTCCCTTCAGTGGAACACAAAATACAGAAAGTCTTTCTCCTCCGAATATCAGGAATAATAGAGAGCAGACAGAAGGGCACACACAGCGTTTCTCAAAACAATCGTCAGGAAATTCCACATATGTTTTTTGTTGAGGTAGGAATCTTTGAGAACATATTGATCTGTATCTAGCTTTAAAACATAGAAAAGGTGATTTTTTTTTTTTAATACATCCGTATTAAGCTATCAAGTCAACCAACAGCCAAACACATAACTCTTGTCTTTGGTCATCAAAAAAAGCACATTTATGCATTAACATTTTTGCAAGTACAATCAACTCTGTATAAAATACAAATCAAAAAAAGGTGATTCAGTTTAGATTCACATCTTAAAAATTAAGAATCACACAAACTGTCTGTATAATTAAAACATCAATTTGTCTTTAAAAATAATTCTACATTGTGAATATGTTAGAAGAATAAAATAATGCTCTGTCCCTCTATGTTTTATGTGAACTTATTGTCTTCCAGTTCTTCAATTAGTTGGAAAAACAGCATATTGAAAAACAGAACTGTCTAACATTTTTTTTTTTTGTTTTCACTCTGAAACAGGCCTTCTTTGATCAAAATTATTCTACATGTTGCTCTTCTGATCCAGGTTGTCACGACAAGCGGCTGCTCTGCTGAAAGTTAATTATTTGGGATTGTAATAGCTCCGGTTTAGGCAGGGGAATGGGACATTTCCCTTGCCGATAAGCCTGTTAACACTCTGTCTCTGCCAACAATAGATGTGACTGGTAAAGAGTATTTCCTGATGCGAAGCAGTACTTGACATTTCATTGGATTCTTCCTGTGCTATTCCATTAGTCCATTCTAATATCACAAACCTCAGCTCCGGACTGAATTTGTCTGATAGAAATGTAATTGCATTCTTCTCTCTGCATGCAGTCTGTGTGGATTTCCTACCTATAATTTCAATGCCTTGTCACAACTGAAGTGCTGGCTTCCAAACAGGTCAGTGTCAACAACATTATTTTCAAGTGCAGACTCTCAAGAGTCTACTAATCAACATCACAGTTCATCATCTCTATTACTACTATCCTTCAAAAATAAATCTTCCCATATATTAGCTACAGTGCTGCTTGAAGAACACTTAATCAACCGTATTTCAGACACATAAATATATATTTTCCTCTAGATGTTAGGCATGCTTTCTAAGGTCCTTGGCCAGTACTGACGAGTTGTGTCACATTGGAAATACCAAACCAGTCCAAAGTAATGATGCACAGTCTGTGCTAAGCTAAGCTGTATAAGCATTTTTCAAAGACCTCAATCAACATCATACATGCTTTTATATATTTGCAGCCTGCTATGCTGCCAACATCCATTAATTGTGGATAACCAGAAACCTTTATGGTTTTTTTGGTATGATGTTTTTCTGATTTAGTAAAATAGTTCACCTCAATTTACAACGCATGTCCTCTCAAGGAATTATTTTGTATTGATTTAGTCATATTTTTAGATCAGTTTTCCTGAAATACAATGTGTGATTTCATTTTTATGCAGATTACATACTGATCATTTTACCATGAAGATCTAGTGGATCACAGTCAGCAAAGAAATTAAACATCTGGCAGATGAGGGAGCATACATGGAGCTGAACTGTCTTCATTTATATTTTGTATTTATTCATTTATATGGATAAAAAGAGACGGGGTCATCTTATTTGGTACACCTGAAAGCTAACAGAACGCTGCAGTGTTGTTGGACCACTGGACTTTTCTGGCTGTGTGTCAATTAAAAAGGTTGGAGTAATTGGGCAGTTTATGATAACTAATACATCTATAGCCTCATTTAAATATAAAACCTCCAACGTGTAAAGAGAATACAAAAAAGAAGTAATGGTTAGAATGAAAACCAACTAAAACATTAATACAAATGATCAAAAAACCCTTAAGAAGGGAAATGTTTAATGAACAAAACCTACAGCTAAATTCATAAAAAAATCAGAACCCTTCAGACAACATAAAAACAAATTGAGCTCATTCCATAATCATGAAACAATTGTCTGAAACCTTCTTTATCTGGTTTCCCCCCTCAGCCTAATTAGCCCCATTTGTTTAGAACTTGATAATTATAGCCATGATTGTATACATAGATGTGCATAGTAAAATGCCGCATCCATTTTTCTTGTATTTACTCATATAACGATGGATACACATCTGCCTTGTTATTTCATCTTTCAAATTTTGAAAACTCCCAAAAAGAAAAGGACTTCAGTTTAGACTTTCTTCATACCTAAAAGATTGAATCATGTATGATTTGTAATAAATATAGGACAAATTTATGTTTAATATGAATCCCTTCTCTCCTCACACACACTTTGTGAAACTGCAAATTTAATAATGATTTATTTATCTTAATGACATTCTACACATATTTAGCTTGGTCCCAATAAAGGTGAAGACTGGAGCTGTTTAAAAATAAAGAAAAATACAATATTTTGTATCTTAATATTTAGTGCTGATGCAAATCTTTAGCATTTTTGGTGTCGTTATGGAGTATTGTTAAATGGTCATAGTCTTTGTGTTTATTGCTTATAAGGAAGGGGGGGTTATAAAATACAAAAAAAAATCTTCTGTTTGTTTCCATTTAATCATAGCCAAATTAGGTCTTTATATCTGTCTATATATTCTGTGGTTCTTAAAAAAGCTAAACTTTTTCATTGCAGGTGCCTACAAATTGATTGTTTCCCAACTTTTCTTATGAAAGTGTGCTATGGTTTGTTTTTTATCTTTTACCTTCCCTATGGGAAAGTGTTTACTGTTTACATGTGTTATAAACTCACCTCTATTGTTGTTTTGCATTGTGCTGCTCTGGTCTTTAGTTCTGCCGGCCCTCCGTGGAGACTAGGCATTTCCCTGATGTATAAGATGAAAGACAGAGCAAAATGCCCCTCATTTGGTCCCAGTTGGTTAAGTGTGTTCTGATCACTGCCAAGGTCTCAGTGAACATGAGCCTCACAAAAGACCGTGCCTTGCAACCAACCACCAGAGCCGACAATATAAGGGGATTTGCATCAGTTAGCTGTTTTGCTCATGAACCCCCAAAGGAGAACTGATGGTGGTGTTAAAAGGGACATGTGGATGAACAATAAACTGATCCTATGTCTAGAACTGTTCTTTTTAAATTTCATTAAACATATAAGTAAATTATTCTAGGGAATTTAGCTCATATTTTTTGGTTTATATACTATATTGATTTGCACAAGAAGTTATTTTAGCAACATATAATAGTCAACCGATGGCAATTTAAAAGGCCTTGGAAGAGAGAAGTTAAAGCAATTGAAAGTGCACATAAGATGTTATTTAAAATAACATAGAAAATAAATAGAAACAGAAAGGTTAGAGGTTAAACTAACAGCTTTGACCTCATGAGGATTTGATTTCACTTAAAGTGACCTCATATTGATCTCTCCCCTTTCCACTCTCAGTGACTATCCTGTCAACAGGGAGGGTTAGGCAGTGCCTAATCATACGGTTTAAGGGAGTATGTTTTCAGACACAACCTCTTTAAACTTAATATATGCTTATTATTATTGCTCCATCCTGTGATCTCAGACTAATTTTTGCATGTGTACTGGTGTCTGTTTGTCACAGCTTTTCTCTTCATTGTTATGATCGGATTTTAAAGTCTCTGTATATGACTGACCTATGAAAATTCATGCCTTTGTTTTAGCTGCAGACCTTTAATCTTTTTCCTTCATGATGAAAGTTCACTCCTCTGTTGTGTGTGTTGTTAATATATTATGATCACTCTTTGCTTGATATTGCATTATTCTCTCATTTTCTAGATATATATACAGGATGCGGGAATTCACATAATAACTCTTCGCTTGCTCATTATAAGGTGATCCCATTTTCTATATTTTCCTTAAATATCGATATGTACTCTATATCATTCTCTCTTTTCTGTGTTCTCCTTTTCGATTTCCTTTTCATTTTTTTCGGTCCCACCTTCATTTCTCCTGCTCCTGCTCTTTGATCCCCCCCCACCAGTTTGACAGGTCAGCTGGCTAAGTACGATGTGTAGTTTAATAAAATGATGCTTTTCTACAGAGTCATCTGTCACCAAAAGCTAAACGATTCAAGGTAAAGTGACTTGTATCTTGTCTATAATGAATTATGTGCGAAAGGGTCAGGGGGTCCTCTGTTTTCGTTGCAGTCGACAGCTCAAGCACCGATCTCAGGTAGTGCGCTCATCAGTCCTGCTGTTTCTCACCATATGGAGTCAATGAACTGATGCACCCCTCTAACACACACACACTTATATGCCACACATGTATCCCAACACATTTCTACATAAAGAACAGAGCAGAGCAGAGCAGAGCATAGATAGATAGATAGATAGATAGATAGATAGATAGATAGATAGATAGATAGATAGATAGATAGATAGATAGATAGACTGACTGTCTCCATCTGATGGTCACAATGTGAAATTGCTGTTCTAAGTGTCAAATCTGCCTAGAAAAATTTTCAAGCAGAATAGACATATAAAGATGTAAAATCAAATAATATAGGGGGAAATCCCTGATTGATTTTCTATTTTCTGTCTCTCGGTGTCTAATTGGGTGAAACTATTCCCAGGCAAATTGAATTGCTTGGTTCCGCCTCCATCCAATTGAGATATCTGTTACCGATGATGTGCCTTATAATGAATACCTAATTTATGTAATTAGACCATTAAGCATAATCCGAGCATATGTTGTGAATGCCCCGAGGTGTTCTTCCAGGTAGCCCCCTCCTTCCGGTTTCACCCAGAAACAGCTGATGGAAGAGACTGCCAGCAAGACGAACTCCACTATCTGATGAAAACAAAACAAAACAAAAATTTGGTCATTTTTAAACAGTAAATACAGCTTTTGTTTAAGTGAAAATAAAAAGTCGCTTTAAACTTCTCATCGTATAGGCTAAATTTGCTTTTGGATTAGCTCTTGAGATAACACTCTGGCTGCTAATTAATTGTCTTTCTGCTGAATATTCATACCTTATGATCGGCACGTCCTTAATTGCGCCGTAAAACATCTCTGGGGGTCCGAATCCACGGCGGACTTAATTAGAGACGCAGGCCTGTTTGTTGCGTTTGCAGCAGACAACAAACTGTGTTTCTACACGCTTTCTCTTGTACTATCAAGCACCTTTACCACAAAAGGCTATCAGAGCTCTCACCCATACGAAATAAATAAATAAATAACCGGGAGAAAGTTTGTTACACAGATTCGATAAGCTTGGATGGAATATGTTTCAGCACTAATCTGTGTATTAATTGAATGGTTAAATTACCTAAAATCCACAGCACCCAGGGGGCATCTGTTCACCTGGTTCACCCCCCCCCCCCCCCACACACACACACACCACCACCATGCACGCCACCACACACAAACACGCGCGCACATATACACTAGTATTTCTATCCATATACAGATTTTACATTGACATTCATTTTAGTTATTGCTTTTATACCTGAACCTGATATGTATGTAGGATCTACCTTATCCATCATCAGTTCTTAACCCTCAGCTTAGCCTTAAGTTAATTCATACCATACCTCTAAACAGACTCTCTAAATTAAAAATAGGGGTCAACTTCATTAGAAACCAGCGTTCGCTCCCCATAAGGTCTATTGGTCCTAAGAAGGTTATTAATATAACAAAAACGGCCAAAAGGAAATAACATGAACAAGCACACAAAAAACACACACACAATTTATTAGAATTAATTAATTAATTTTTAGAAATACTGAATGACTAATGATTGGATTACTTTGAATTTTATTTCACTGCTATTATAATCGCAAATCAGAATCAGAATCATTCATACTTTAATAAACCCAGAGGGAAATTATGGTTTAAGTACAAACCGTGAAATCACCTTTATTATTATAATAATAATAAAAATAATATTATAAGAGGCAATTACACACACACACACATATATG
>JAUZNJ010094697.1:0-21984 GCA_034780135.1 Jordanella pulchra
TTTTTTTACTCTGAGTTTGTGTGTGTGTGTATGTATGTATTTATGTATGTGTATATATATATATATATATATATATATATATATATATATATATTGTTTATATATTGTTTATATATTGTTTATATAATGATACAAGTATCACAAACTGACTGCTGCCAATTAATCATGCAGTTCACATTTTACCAGCTGTAGTTTTCAGTTTCCCTGCATCTATTTTCTTTGTACGCAAAGCATCTGTTTCTTCCTCTTACCAAATCTTTTCTTTCTCCCAACAGTATGAAGTGAAACCGAACTGAATTTTTGTACCATCCGCAACTGCTTCAAGTTCAGATCACAACTAAAGGAACTGAAGACAAACCTCCCAGATCAAAATAAGTTGCAACGCAAAATCCACAAAGGGGGGGGAAAGGATCACTTCAAGGATTTAAACCACGAGAAACCAAATCCTGAAACGACCAAAGAACACACATCGGCCCAACTGAAACGTGAAAGAGAAGCAATCCTATGCCCAAGCATATTCTAAGAAGATAACTGATCTGAAACCAGAAGTTTGTGCCTACTCAACAGCTTTGACAAAGCACACGTCCCAACGCTGCTCCTAGCCCTCCTCATCCTAACTACGCTGCCGACTCACCACTAAGGTGTAAAGTGGGCTGCTATCTGCTAGTACCCTCCCATAGTTTACCAGCCCCTCTCTTCTCCTCCTTTGGTTTTCTCTATAACGTTTCTAAGCAGTGTTATTGCACCTGCAACTGCCTTCCGTGTGCTAGATTTCTTCTCCTTTTTATTTTTTTTTCTTACTTTATGCAACCACCTAGATCTTGTGCCAGAAACTTGTCAGGAGTGTGCATGTGTTAAACTGTGTGTCTGTGTGCGTGTGAGAAGCTCTGAGAAGTCATCAAGATCCAGATAATTGAAATAAAAGAAACAGTAAAGGTGAGTATTAATTAGTTTTTTTTTGTTTTTGTTTTTTTTTTAAGTATCTTATTTGTATGCTGACCTATTGTCGTGGTATTTCTAAAACCTCAGGGAAATATTTAGGTGGATGGATACTTTGAGGAAATGTATTTCAAAGCTTACTATTTAGTCCTAAAATACTTTAGCCAGCAGGTACAATCTGTAGAAATGTTGCTGCTGTTTTTCCTCCCCTTCACAATACTAGATGCACAAATGAAAGTGTCTTGGGTGGTTTCCAGACTAAAGAACTGGTCAAATCTTAACCTGGAGATGCCAACTGTTGTCAGCAAAATATCCATGTATTAATTAAAAAAAGTTCTATTCAATAGTCCTGCAATGGATTGTTGGTAACAATTTACATTTATAAGGTTAATTTGTTAATATCCTACAGATAACTTTCTGTATGTTTTTAAAATGGATAAAAAGATCACAAAGATATTTTAAAACGCCTTTGTTTTATTAACCTGGTTACTGTGACTAACTAAGTAAGCTTGTTGAACCAAATAATCGCAAAACACAACTTATTAGGTTCAACCTCTCTCTTGTTAAAAGGTTCATTTGTCACTTTAAAACATCTTGAATTAAAATCAGACAAAACTGCTCTGTAGCTGATATACTATGACAAAATCTGTGAAAATGTGTGGCTTGAAAACTGAGATTTCTGTAATTGGATAATACTTAATAATTTATAAAACCAAGAAAAATGCTGTAGTGGGACGTTAACAGAGATGGTCCATTTCATGTTCTTACAAGAGCTGAAACTTGTATTTAGCTGGAGTCAGTTTGTGCAGGTAGTGTCGTGGTATGATTGTTGCAGTGAACCTTTGCCTTTTTCCCTCACTATTCAATCCAAATTCAAGCTCCTCCAGAGAACTTCTCAGTGCATCTCGACATAACATGTAAATGTTTTTTGTTTGTGGTTTGATTTTTAAGGTATTGCACAGATGTTTTGATCTCTTGATTTAAATCATTTAGGATTTGTGGTCTTTCAAATCATAATTTAGCGGCCATTGAAAAATCGTGCATCTTTATGTTGATTTATTACTTATAAATATCTTTTTTATTAGGCTTGTGAGATTTTCAAGTATTAGGAACATCAATAAACATTATATAATTCCTTGTAGTGCTTTGACTTGCAGTCTTTTTCTAAAACCCTTCAGTAGCAGGCTGAGCTGCCCTTTCCCTTCCCGCTACCCTAATCTCAGCTGGTAATTCAGTTTTGATAAATGTTTGAATTGCTCTCACACTTAACTTTGCTTCAACTTCATATCCGGTCGTAATATTTGCCTTTCCAACCCTCCCTTTGGATTATAGGCCTCATATTTGTCTGTGTTGGTGGCACTCTGCAAACTAGCTGACCTTTTCTTCCTCACCCATCATGTTTGTTACTCTCTTCACCATTGCAGACATCCAGCGTATCATTGGGTGGTTACTTAAGAGTTGTTCTAGAAAAAGATCAAGCAAAAATTCAAACAAGTATTCAAGTTCAGCAAGTGCTCAAGCAACTTTGGTTCAAGTTTATGGGAAAATATGGGCAGCCCCTGGAAAGGCTTTGTTGAGTTTACCTTGCCTGCGTCGCCACCCACCGCGTTTGTTAGTGCTGACCTGAACAGCACCTCCCCTGTGGGACTCAACCTGTCGCCATATGGCAGATCCGTAAGTTTCACCTTCCCACCTCCTTTTCTATGAGTCCCACCCCCATCAAACACCCATTCACCCACCTTGCCCTGCATCTTTGCTGTGAATGGCCTAATCTTTCATTCGTTTCGGTCTCCCAAGACTAGCCTCTACTGAGTTACATTCCAGCAGGGCGAGGGGTGTTAAGTTACGAAATTAAAGGATTTTTTTCCTTTCTTGCAATTCCAAGAGAGCCCTTATTTTACTACTTTAATCTATTTCTTTATATAAATATGCTTCTCTGCGTAATCTCCTCTGGACATTCGGAGCAGATCATATTTGGATTGCTTGATCTTGCAGTCTTTTATCAAGAAAAGCAAGTAAGGAAAACTGTTGATTGGACTGAAATGCCCGTCCATAACTGAAAGCCAGGGTACTCTGATTCTTTTCGTCGCTTTAGGAAAATTGTCATTTAAAACAACTGAACGAAATATTCAGGAAAACAAGCTCCTATAAAAGAGTAAACGGACGTTTGTGTGCTTGAGTCTCAGCCAGAGCTGCTTGTCGTGGTAGTGCAGAAAAGAGGCTTCTCTGGGATTCCCTCCATTTCCCATAATCCATCACCAGCTTTGCACTGTCTGCGTTCCATCCTCAGTTCTGTTTTTATTAGCAACAATAATCGACGTCGGTGTGTCTTGTCTGGAGCCCCTGGGTTTTAAAAGGAGTTCTTTCGAGTGGCTTTGGGTTTCTCTATTGTTATGGTTTTGGTCAATTTTTCTCAGTGACTTTTAGATTTTGAGCTTTGATATTTCTTAACAGTGGGTTTTAATTCCGCTGGCAGCGACTTTTGTATACGTTGGAATTTGTAATGAGCATCTTAGGAATAAAGTGGTACACAACTGAAATTCAAATCTGATTTATAATTGTTTAACTTTAAGGGATAGTTTGTCTTTTTCAATTTAAATTGAGCTCATGTGTAACTGATGATCGTCAACAATCTGAACAACAAAAAGCTGCTGTCCAGGTCAACTTTCACTATAGCTGAAATTATCGATTGATGCTGACTGATAGAAATGTATTTAAACAGTAATATTTATCATCCTGTTTCCAACTGAAAGTTTATTACTTTACTTGAGTTTCAGCCAAGGCTGTCACCTGATAATGTTCTTGAGAGTTTATGGGGCTAATTTCTGGAGGGGAGGGTTACAAAAGCAAGGTGATGCTGTTTGCAGCATCTAGAATTCAATGTTTCTCTTGTCTAACTTGCAGTAGACTGAGTTACAGCTGTTGAGAAGGATTGATTCAGCTGACATGCCTTAATATAATTTTAGCACAGTGACATGGAGTGTGCAGGGCGTATAAAGATGACTGTTATCTGTTCATATGTGCCCCCAAAAAATTGAAACTTTTTAGTTAGAATTGCTAAAATGTGTGAGTCATGGTTGGCCTCCCACATCTATTCTTCAAAGTTAAGTTTTCCAACCACAGGAAAGTGATGTATAGCTATTATCTTTATAGAAACTCAATTAAATCAGAACAAATCAAGGTTTTGAAGACCCCCCTAGGCCCTTAAGACAGGGTGTCTAACAAACCATTTTTATTTTACATTTGCTGAAGTGTTGGGCAATAATTTCAAAATAATTATGCAGTTTTATACAGCTATGACCTTTTCCAACAGCGTATTGCAGCTCTATCCCCTGTGTCAGAAATGGAAAGGGGCTCCTCTGAACCTCCTGTTGCTCGAAAAAGTGGCTCCTCCTCTGCCACGCCCACCTCTCCCATGCCCATACCCCGCTCCTCCTCTGTCTCTTGCCATCCTCACCCTGGAAGTAAAAAGTACAAGCGGACTCCTTTGTATCAGAGATCAGTAAGAGGGAACGTTGACTAAGCTGCTCTGTGAGCTGCTGTTGTGACCTCGGCTAACAGCATGGTTGTAAGGGTTTGCAGAGTAAAAGTTAACCAGGGTGTTCACGTTTTGACAGTTTTTATGAAACGGCGTAGTAGCACAGTCACTGAGCTGGTAGTGGTTAGATGAACCATGTGACCTCTCTAACTGTTGCTGCATTAAACCTTTCGGCACATCTGTTTGGATGCTTTGGTGGGAAAGTCCTCTGCAGTTTGTTTGGTTTTTTTTTTTTTTTTTTTGCATGACAAACTTCAGAATATTCACTTTGTGGATTATAAATATTCTGAGCCTGTGTGAAATATTGTTGTATTGTTCCTAATATCTAAGTGAAAAGATGACCCCAGCTGGTCCTAAAATGTTTTAATTTGTTTAAATGGTTTTCTTACTAGATTTTCTAATGTTTGTTTTTTGCATGTTTTTTGTTTTAAGTCTGCATCAAACACTGCATTGAATTCGCTCCCCCACCCCTTTCCTGTTTTTAACATGCTTCATATCAATGCACTGCCAAATGCATTTAACAGTTGGTTCTCTTTTCAGATGAGTTTTGACCCCGGCATGCTTCATAACAATGGGCATACTGCCTATGCCAATGGCTCGGGGCCTGGCATTAGAGAGACCGGTGTGGTGGAGAAGCTCTTGACCTCCTATGGATTCATCCAATGCTCAGAGCGCCAGGCTCGTCTTTTCTTCCATTGCTCCCAGTACAACGGGAACCTGCAGGAGCTTAAAATAGGAGGTCAGTGAGCTGAGCCGAATGTGAAAACGCAGCCTTATAGAAAGTATTTTGCATTTTAATCCAAGCTCTCTTTGCTACTTTTACTTTAAATCTGCTTTTTCTTCTTTTCTGTCCCCAGATGATGTAGAGTTTGAGGTATCCTCTGACAGGCGCACTGGCAAGCCCATAGCAGTGAAGCTGCTTAAGATAAAGCCAGAAGTGCTGCCAGAGGAGCGCATCTCGGGCCAGGTGGGGCCAGACCTGCACGTCTATCCCTTTACTGTGCTGCATGGTTATATTCATCCAGTTAAGAGCACCGTTTTATTTTTGGTTGTCATTGTCTGTCGCCTTTTACTGAGGAAAATCAAATGTTTTATAGTTTCTCCCCACAAACATGGGTGACTTTTGCTTTACATTGACTTATCTCTTAAATTTGCATTATGGGATGTCCCGATCAACAGTTATCAATTGCCCTCTATTAGAATAACAGCTCATTGGCTGTTTTCCTGTTTTATTTATTTATTTTTTTTTCTTTCTGCTTCAGCTCCCAGCATCTGTTCTGTTTGTTGATTACTGTATGACATGTTGTTTTGTGCCATCACTGATTTTAATGAAGTATCTTATAAGGACTCTTTATTTGTCAAACACTGCTTTTTAATGACTGAGGAGGGTGTTTTGACTGCTTGACGTTCTAACGGGGACATCCCTACATTACACACCTGATTGTCTTAAGGTTATTGCATGAACTGATTCTGTCAACTGATTGACGTCTTTGGGGAGCTTTTAGTGCCTCAGTCCAAAATAAATGACACAGTCCAGTCCTCATCCCTTCAGTCTGACTCGATGAGACACCATCAGGACAGAGTTGGGTGTTAACTCTCTTGTTTTAACTCATGGGTTCGTTCATCCACCTGCAAAACACATTGAAGGACAGTTGAGTTCAATGCAATAACATTCTTGATCTCAATCATATGTCTGTGGCTTTCTTGAACCATGTGACTCAATGATTTTTGCTGTGATTTGTAGAGTTGTGTGGTGTTGGCCTGGAGCTGAGTTGTCTCCTCTTTTAATACAGGTTGTCTCGTCTGTCCCATCGAACTTGGACGGGAAGGCGGCTCCTGGTCAGGTTCCCACTGGCAGTGTTTGCTATGAGAGAAACGGGGTAAGACGAGCAGCACAGACCGGTGTCTTCATCCTGGATAATCCTTCATTCAATTAGCTTTTTTATTATTCTGCATCCCTTTTAACACTGTTTGATGGTCTCTGCAGGAAGTGTTTTATCTGACCTATACTCCTGATGATGTGGAGGGTAGCATCCCTTTGGAGACGGGTGACAAAGTCAGCTTTTACATGGAGACAAACAAGCAGTACGTTTGAATTTAAATGCAGTATATCATAATGGCTACATTGGACTCTGTATTAATTGCTTGTTTGTATTTCAGTACTGGTGCAGTGAGTGCTCGCAATATTCAGCTTGTGAAGAAGAAACAGGCAAGATGCCAGGGTGTGGTGTGTGCTACAAAGGTAAGGGTTGGTGTATAAAGCAGGTTTACAGATTTACCTAAGGACTCTTATTTTTCACTTCTTAAAAAAAATAGAAACTTTGATTATTTTTATACGTTTAAATAATACCAATCAGTGCCCAAGTTACAAATGTCCAAATGTGTGCAGTTTAATCTCTGTTTTTAGTTGGAGAACATTTGTGAAGGACTAGTATCATGAGGACCAGAAAGACAAGCCATTTAGTTTAGGATCAAAGTGCTGTTTTAAGGCAGAAATAATTTAATACTTTGTTATTTGAGTATCTCTACGAAGCCCTGAAGAGCACACGTACACATAGCTGTGGACTCAGACTGATGCTTCCAGGCAAGTTCACCAGGGCCCCTCGTGCAACATTTGCTGCTCAGATGCTCCATCTGTTGTGATCGAGTGAAATAAAAGGGGATCAATTTAATCCTGTTGATATAAAAAGTTAGCTATACCCTAAAGAATTTTAAAACAAAACTGCGTTCTAAAGCAGGGCGCACTTTTCAGTGCTATTCCTTCCTCCCTGCATGTTGCATTAATTTCTCTTACTGTAGCTGTTCTGGTTTTTATTACTTCATTTTATCCTCTTGTAGTTTTTATTGCTCTGAGTTTGCTTGTTTAGCTCTTGGATGGCTGTAGTGTGCAGTAGTATTGATGGCTGCTCTGTGTGAACACTGAATGTAAGCTATCAAACCTGTGATTTTTGCTTCTCATTTAGGAGGCCTTTGGGTTTATTGAGAGGGCAGATGTGGTGAAGGAGATCTTTTTTCACTACAGCGAGTTTAAGGGGGACCTGGAGGCTCTTCAGGCTGGAGATGATGTCGAGTTCACCATCAAAGACAGAAATGTGAGTGCCTGTTTATGAACAAAACACGAGTTTATTATTTGCTGCTTGATTCATTTAAATACCTGAATGCTGTTTGTTTTTACAGGGGAAGGAAGTAGCTACGGATGTGCGCCTGCTCCCCCAAGGGACTGTTATATTTGAAGATATAAGCATTGAGCAATTTGAAGGCACTGTTGTTAAAGTTATTCCCAAGGTTCCCACTAAAAATCAGGCAAGTAGAGCAGAAGCTGCTGGTTTTTAATGGAGGGGGTAACGGAAGCAGAGGTGGTGGAAACTTCACTAATAAATCCTTCCTCCCCCTGCAGAGTGACCCTTTGCCTGGACGCATCAGTGCTAGGATTGGTTTCTCTGAGAAGGAGCTTCCCTTTGGAGAGAAGGACACAAAGTCAAAGGTGACCCTTTTGGAAGGAGACCACATCCAGTTTAACATTTCTACCGATCGCAGAGATAAACTAGAGAGGGCTACAAACATTGAAATCCTCCCAGACACCTTCAACTTGACCAAGGAAACCCGTGAAATGGTTGGAAAACTTATTTATTTTGTTCCCTTCTCTCAACAATAAGCTTTAGCTTGAGCTTTCATCCAGTCTAACCACCAAACCGTCCTCTCAGGGGGTGATTGCAGCCATACGGGATGGCTTTGGTTTCATAAAGTGTGTGGATCGAGATGCAAGAATGTTCTTCCACTTCAGCGAGGTCCTGGAGGAGAGCCAGCTGCACATCTCGGATGAAGTGGAGTTCACTGTTGTGCCTGTAGGTTCTGTTAAGCTTTTCACAAAAGTATGTATTACCTGAAACTGTTTTTTACACAAGTATATTTTCATTGTTTGTTACTTAAAAAACTGAAGCAAATATCGTCCCCAGGATATGCTGTCTGCTCAGAGAAACCACGCGGTGCGCATTAAGAAACTCCCCAAAGGGACGGTGTCCTTCCACACCCAGTCTGAGCAGCGTTTTGTGGGCGTCGTGGAAAAGGAGGTGGTTTCAGCCGCCAACAAGAATGCAAGTCCCACTAAGGGAAAGGAGAAGGTATGTTCCTGCTCCACCCCAAACATTTAGTTTTTGCTCCCTCTTTGGCCACCTTGGTTCTGTGTTTTAGTTCTAATGTTGGTCTTTGTTTTCTTCCTCGATGGCCTCCTCCTGCTCTTGCTTCTTTGGTTAGAAAAAAGAGAAGGTAGGACTGAGATCTGCATGAAGCTACATGTGGAGAGACGTCCTTTAGAGGAAAACCTGGTTGATGGCTGGACCCATTTGCTCACTAACACTTATAATTAACGCCTTAGTTATTTCACCATCTCAGCAGTGCAGTCCAAATGACATCTAATATTAGCTCGCTTAACCGTTTATAATAAGCTACTATTGTAGCTTCACTATAACTACTTTTTAGGTTGAGGGATTTGAAGTGTTTTTTTGTCTCAAATATAGCTGGTAACTATGTGTAGGTGAAGTTGTATCACGATGGATTAGAAAACAGTAGAGAGAAATGGTACTGTCTAATAATCAGCCCTAGGATTTATAACATGGATTACAAGTTAAATGTTATTCCAGAATGAAATGTGAAATGATAGAATAGTTGATCTGTGAATGGGATCCTAGCTTTTCTTCAAGGTCTGACCTGCTTAACTAATGTTTCTCAGACTGGGAAAGAGCTGAGTGCAGGTCAAGATGCTGCACACTTTGTTCATGAAGTAAACGTCTCTTTCTTGTGGCTGAATTTTAACGGTCAGTGAAGTTAAAAGGAAGTGAGCCAACATCAGCCTGCCTCTTCAGCAGACCAATGGCTGGACGTTGTTGTTTTTATGGTGACCACCTGAGCCGATGATCTTAGCCGCCACAGCATTATCACATATTAACCAATAATAGATATTATTAATCCCTTTTTATGTTTCATTTTCTCATTCTTTCCTCCAATCTTCTCCCTGCAACATGTATAGATTTCAGTTTTCCCCTTTAGAGCAGCATCTAATTACATTTGAGTCAAAATTCAGAAACGAATTTCAAATGGATAACTTGACTTTAAAACGAGTAAGTAATGCATAAATATTTAGATTTCTTGTTTTACTGCCTGCGCTACAGTAAATCATTATATCAGATAGGATGGCAACATAAAACATACTTTTATTACTCATTTTGTAGCGTGGAATATAAGAAAAGCATTGGCCAAGTGATGTTAGAGAACGCCCGATCCATTTATTAATAACCCAGAAACTAAGCCGAAAGAAATCATGTTCTACAATTGAGTAAAATGAAAGTTTAGAAGTGGTCTGACAGGTTTTACACTTGGCTACGTTAATCTCATGGGCTCTAAGGTTGGATCCACATAAAATCTTTATCATTTGATTTCTAGAAAGGAACTCGGATATATTTTTCCACACCATCCACTGGTACTGGCAGCTCCTAGTATAGTTAAACTCTGAGCGCTACATAGTGAACATGAACAGCTCGACTATATCCCATATTTTACTAGAAGTATGTTGCTTTTTTATTTTAAAATATTTATAGTTTAAAACCTGACTGTGGGCTGTAACTCCAGGCTGACGCTAACAACCACTGCTGCTATAGAACAAGCTAATGCTTTTGGTTTAGGTGTTGATTTCAGACGTCAAAGACCTTCTCCCTGAAAAACTTGTCTTCCATTGAGAAGCTCTTTGGTTTTGTTCTTGGGACAGTAACTTGTATATTTAAAGGGACAGTAATAAATGTAATGTGTCGCCCTGTCTATAGGAAGCTGAAGAGGGAGTGATTGCATATGAAGACTGTGGTGTGAAGCTCACTGTGCCGTATCATGTCAAAGACCTGGAGGGAGGAACTTACCCTCAAGCTGGAGACAAGGTAGTATTGAAAATGTTTCTTTTTGCAGAACATGAGTTAAAGGTTATGCTTACAGCTGTAAAATAAATATGAAAGTTGCCTTCATAGAGCTGCTGCCTGTGTGATTGTAAAGAAACGTTTGTCCTGTAGGTTGAGTTCTGCATCAATGAGGTGAAGCGAACGGGCCATCAGAGTGCAGTTTCTATCAGGGTTCTCAACCGCAATGCCTCCAACTCTAGAAGACTGCACGGATTTGTTGCTGCGCTGAAGGACAACTTTGGCTTTATTGAAACGGCCAATCACGACCAGGAAGTGTTCTTTCACTACAGGTAGATGGTCTCTGGAGGAGAATTGTTGTTTTATAAAAGTAAATGAAAATATGCAATGAAAAGAACTGATGCATGTATTTGGGTTTTCTTCCAGTGAAATGTGTGGCGATGTGGATGACCTGGAGCTAGGTGACACAGTGGAGTATACCCTGTCTAAGGGAAAAGGAAACAAAGTCAGTGCTGAGAAGGTTACCAAGGTGGCTGCAGGTAAGAAAGGTTGACCTCTTTATGCATCCTAATCATTTTATGCTTAAAATATGAACGGTTAAAATGATAAACATGCTACCTGTGTAATTTTAGTAAATGGTACCGGTGAGGATGTCGGTGCATCAGTTTTGGCTGGAAGAATCATCCGACCCATCCGTAGTGTGGATCCCTCTCAGACTGAATACCAAGGACTCATCGAAGTCACAGAGGAAGGTCTGTGTCATGTTAGAAATGGAACGATGAAACGCCTACATCACATCCATCAACTCTAAAGTAGAGTTTTCTTTTTTTATATGCATCTATAGGTGGAGAAAGGGGGCAGAACATTGCCTTTGGTATCATGGGGATGACAAACAAGGCAGACTGTCTGCAGAAGGGAGAGCATGTTAAATTCCAGGTCTGCACTGTGACCCAAACCGGCCAGAAGATGGCCTGCAATGTTATCCCTCAGCGCAGAGCTCCAGTGGAGTGTGTCAAAGACCAGGTACGGTTTATCCAGTATATATTATGTATAAATATGTTGTTTTTAAGCAGGAATGTGTTTGACATTATGAATATTGTTTATATTCATTACTTTTCATAATATCAGGTTAAAATGATTACATGGGGACCAGTAGTATTTGGCGAGAGATGTTTTTAACTTCCAGATTCTAGAAAAACCTAAAATCCTGTTTAATGTAATCATGTAGGAAACATTAAATGATCACAATTTCTTTATCACATAGTTGTTGTTTTTTCCCACTTGTCTCAGTGAGGTTATTATATAGATCTGAGAATAGATAAAATAACACTAAATTTAACATTTTTTGGGAATGAAAAGGCTGATATTTGGGCTGTTCGGCTTCATATGAGCAGAGCTTTCTGTGTGTAATAAGGAGCCTTTGCCACTGATGATGCTTAAACCAGATGCAATTTAATGCCTGTAATATACAATGAATAAAAGTATAAATGGTTTTTCTTGTTCTCCTCAGTTTGGCTTCATCACCTATGAGGTGGGAGAGAGCAAGAAGCTGTTTTTCCATGTCAAAGAAGTGCAGGACGGCGTTGAGCTCCAGATTGGAGATGAGGTGGAGTTCTCAGTCGTCTTTAATCAACGCACTGGAAAATGTAGCGCCTGCAACGTACGCAGAGTTAGGTAAGAACCAGCCTTTAGGCGATGTAATCTTTAAAGGCGGTTCGTGTAAAGGTTGAATTGTAAAATAATGGGATGGCTTTAAAATGATGTCGCAGTGAGGGACCCAAACCAGTGGCGACGCCACGTCCCGACCGCCTGGTGAACCGCCTGAAGAGCATCACCCTGGATGATGCCAGCGCTCCTCGTCTGGTTATCGTTCGACAGCCTCGTGGTCCCGACAATTCAAAGGTTTGTCACTGAAATTTTAAATGCAATGATCATACGGCAAACAGCATTTGAGGCTTGTTAAAAAAAAGTCTTTGAGAAACTAATAGGAATTTTGATTCCTCCGATCGTACAGGGCTTCAGTGTGGAGCGCAAGACTCGCCAGCCTGGTGTCATCGACTGAACAATACACAGCCAGCCTTGGAGGGATGCCGTCCCTATGGAAAGCCACAGGGGTTATAAGGGAAACTGATTTGACATGATGCTTGTTACCAACTCATCCAATAAAGTGTACACACGCATGCAGTAACTGGCATGTGTAATCCTTGCCCTCATTTCAACCTGTAAGGAGTGTTTTCACTCCTCATCCCCATCTATGACGATCTCTGGTGTCATACTGCAGAGTACGTGGGAATCCCTGGCTGTATGCGTGTGTGACGCATCGTAGAAGCGATTAGAGTGAACTGGAGGTTTTGTTCCTAAGGGGCCTTGTCTCTCTAAGTCGGTGTGAGGACTGTGTGGCTGTCTGTGTCCTGATCTCTGAAGTCGTCTTCGGCTGGAATTCTGCACCTGTAAGTTTGATTGGTTTAGATGAGTTCTGATTGTTGGCATGTCTTTAATCTGCTCCGTTTTTGTTCCTCGACTCTCCTTTACGTGTGGAAACTTTGGTTACCAAGCTTTTTTCTTTTCTTTTTTTTCTGATGTATGCTTTCCTTCAAACTGCATAAATCAATGCCCCCTCCGTACGGAGGATCATATGTCATACATGTGCAAGCTTTTTGGGGATCCATCTCTGCTCGGTTTTTTTGAGCAGTTTTAAAATGCTTTATTCAAAAGGCTGTAGTATAAAAGCATGGCGTGAGTGTGATGTATGTGAATGCCAAAGTAGTTTCTCTAAGGGAATTTACCAGTCTAGAGCCTTGAGATGCCTTTTTGGTATTCACATGCTCCACTTCAGAAGTTGTTTTTGTTTTTTCCCAGGTGCAGAATTCCTTGTGGCATCTTATATCTGCAGTTCTTTTATACTATTTCTTTTCTTGCACATAATTTTGCTTTTTTTTTTTTTTTTTTCTTTTGTTGTTTTTTTTTTTTATTGAAACTTGGTCTGCTAATATCGAATAAAAATAAGGTGCCTAAAACTTCAAAGAAAAAGGAAAAAAAAAAGAGAATAAAAATTAGATGCGTTATGTTTCCAGCCAACCGCCAAAATATTCAAAACAATCTTAGGGTGGCTTTTTTTTTTTTTTCCCTAGTAGAAATAATACAAATATGCATCCCAAACCTGTGGGTTGAATACTGTATATGTGTGCGTTTTGTTTGTTTTTTTTTCCCCCCGTCTCTGAGTGTAAGCTCAAACATCACATAATTTAACTAAGGCGATGGGTTATCTGTCAGGAATTCTGATTTACAAAATAAAATAAAAAGCTATGAATCAGGATCTGTTTTGTTCTCTGGAGACTAAAGGGGGAAAGTTGTCGTGCCTCTGAACATAACGTTTCTGTCGGATCTAATTTTCTTTGATCAGCATTTTTTTCAGTTGTACCCACAAACAGGTTCTCATGTCCTTTTTGTTATTGGGCTTGAATGAAAAAAAAAATGAATAAAGTTTTATGAAAATCTATTTTTTTTTATATTTTTTATTTATTTTTTTTTTTTGTCATTTCTGGGGGTGAAAAAATTGGACTTCCACTTTACTTTGTAATAGAAATATTTTTATATTAGAATCCAATAATCTCCAGTAGGTAAAATACACTAGTACACAGGATACAGATGTTACGGTTTGGTATTTTTTTCAATGTGAGTTTGAGGCACTTCTACAAGAACTGCAGCACCACCTAGTGGTGACTGAGAGACGTGGACAACACTAAGTCTTATGCTTGACTTAAATTAAAACTTTTGTCAAATAAATGCCAAAAAAACTTCTAGACTGAATTGAAATGTGTTAAGCGAGTCAAACATCTGAATTGTACAGTTTACTATAGAATAAGAGGTCAAACTTGTACAGAAATGGAAAGATGCCATTTTATTTCAGTAATGCTAAAGTGCAGGGAGTAAATATGGATTATATACACTCCTGTAGATTTGTTTCTTCAAAAGTTTTGATCAAGATTTAAAAACAAATTGCTTTGGGATTACATATTTTTAATCTATTCTCACACTTGCATTTAATTTGACCAACTCAGTCTTATTAATCTCTGACCTTTTTAGGGAAACAATATACGTAACTTTAACTTCTGCCACATTTGTCGAGCCAAAAGAGTAACCCCAGTGAGAGGCGTTAACGAATCGATAAAATATAAACCAGTTTCCAGCAAATCAAACTAATGACATTTAAGGTTCTCTAATAAAAAAATCAATAGAAAAGTTGTGAAATAAAAAATACTCTGTGGACCGAGGAGACAAATCCCTTTGGAAGGTGTGCATTTTCCTGTATCTGAGAAACAGTCTCAGGCTGTGGAGTGATGCTCTATGGCTGCTTTGCTCCTTCCGGACCTTCAGTGGATCCATGAAATCTGCTCTCTAGTACTAAATCCAGTAGATGAAAGCCTGGCCATCAGTTTGATATCAAGCCTAGTAAACTTCATGACCAGATCAACGACGACCTGAAGCACAACAGGATCTCCCCCTCAAATAAAGAGAGGTTTAGCACTGTCCTATTCGAATCTTAATTCTGATTAAAATTAAACAGTAAAATAAAAGCCTAAACCTTTGAACAAAAAAGATACTTTTATTTTCTTTACAAAAAACTGAGCCCAAACTCAGCTCACGGTGATGTAAAAATTTCAATGCATGTTATCACAAACACAGGATACCTCTTAGTTTTAAACAGCAAATACTCTTGACCAAGGAGGGTTTATTTACTATGAACAAAATCACTTAAAGATGTAGCATTCAAGTTCATTTAATGAAGTATTTACATAAAAGCACAAAAAAGGAATATTTAGGCAGTAAAATACTTTTTCACTGCTCTATTTCGAATGCCTTCCTTTATTCCAAACATTTTAGGATAAAAATGAAACCAACATAAGAAAAAAGTTGAAATTCAATAATTTGATTAGGAATGATGTTCTAGAGATACATAAAATATTAGACTTTAACGACATTAAGATTTTTTTGTTTTTCATCAAAACCTTCATCTACAGGATGAGGAAACAGTGATAGTAGAACCGTTTTAGAATGTGGTTCTGGGCATTAAAAATGTCCTGATGGAAATATAATGGTTATGTTACAATGAAGAGTTGCTTTTCAGCAGCTGGTTCTACACCTTGGTACTTCTGAGGTATACAGTGAGCTCAGAGCGGTGAATCACCTTTTTGTCCTCCAGGGACTGGGACTTTTGAGCTTCTGACCAGCGTTTCCACCACTCCCTCAGCTCTGTGGGTCCTGTGGGCCGTCGCTCCTTTATCTGATGTGGAGGAACTAGAGCGTGGGGAGTGTGGTGGTCCTCTTTGGGCAGGAACTTCCTGTGGACATTTCCATCCATGCTGGACTCATGTCCTTCCAGATTTTCATCCTTTTTCAAGCATGCAGCCATCTTGATTGCAACTTTTTCATGGGCTTTTAAAGCTACCTCCGGATCCTCTTGAGCAACATTCAGATTTGCAAAGAAATCAAACCCCTGCATCCTGCGCTTGTACTCCTCTAATGTAGCTTTGCACTCCACAGCCTTGGCTCTCAGCTCGAGGAACTGATGCTGCAACTCTTTCTCATAACTCTCCTCGGCTTTTAGTTCGTTCTCCCAAAATATGATGTGCTCCATCTCTTCTTGAGCCAATCTCTCCTGGGCTTCCTCTTCATCTCTTTTGGCTTTCTGCTTTTCCTCGAGGTCAAGAATCTGTTTGTCAGTGTTTGCTATTTGGACCTGTAGGTCCTGCAAGCAGCGCAGCTGGGATATGATGGAGTCTCTGAGCTGATTCTTCTCATCTACGGTTACTGCGGCGCAGGTTGAGCTGCTCTGGTCAGATTTTAGCTCTTGGGTTTTCTTAGTGCTCTTGCTTTTTTCTTTTGTCGGACTTCCGATGCAGCAGGATGTTTGATGGTCCAAATCAGACCTCAACCTTTTCTGATCTCTGTCTGCCCTGCTGCAGCTTTGATCTTGGTTTTCTTTCGTAACAAAAAGGGACAAATCCAAAGAGGCACGGACCCGTTTATCCATCCTCTTCTTGCTTTGCTTGTCACATGCCGTACTGTAGACCTTTCCTTTCCCAAGACTCTCCAGCCATTCCCAGGCCTCCTCCATTAGAGTTAGAGACTTTCTTTTAGGTGTCTTCAGGTCATCTTTTTTCTGCTCAGCCTCTTCTCTCAAACAGGACAGTGGCGGCAAGCTTTGGCGGTGCAAATTTAGGGAGCCACTGCTTCTATGCATTTTTGGTCCTACATCTTTTCTTCTCAGTGGCGGGCAAGGCTGGTATCTGCCAACGTTAACTCTGGCTGTTTCCTCTGAAGTAGAGGGCCCGTTGTGCTGCAGACTGAGCTGGACCTCCTTGGCCTGCTCACCGTACCTCTTCAATGTCTCCAATAGATGTTCATCAGGGGTCATGCACCGCTCAAAGTCTTTAAATTTCTCTCGCAAGGTGTAGCGCCCTGATTGCCCTGCAAATGCAGACCGACAGTCCAGCTATGAGTTTACCCAAAATGTCTGAACATGAATCTGGACTTAGAGGAATTCTTACCTAGAGATCGAGCCAAAACTAAGACCACTTCTTGGCACGTTGTTTTCTCTGTAACTCCACACACAACACGTTGGACGCCGTTGACAGACACCTTCACTTCCATTTTGCTCAGTTCTTGACCTGTAAAACTGGTCTTTGACTGAACAAGGATCGTGTTTCTGTCCAGGAGGAAGCGGTAGAGACAGCTTAATTACCCCTAATTACCCAACAGTAATCTGTCAGCCTATCAAGCAAAGGACTACAGTCAGACTGTGGCTCTAACATTCTCCACCAATGGAGATGGTTTTGCTTTAAAGAAAATTACACGGACCTACCTGACTGTTCTTTCTGTAGAAATGATCCTCTGACTTTTTCTGTCTTGATGTAGATGTTCTGGTGGAGAGGAACAGCAGGGCAATTAAAGCTCATTAAAATTCCTGGAGGCAGAAACCTCGGGGGACAGTTTAAGATCCCACCCATCTTGCATAATTAGCATCTGAAAAAAAAAAAATCAGAGCAACTCCGAAAGCAGCATAGACAGACAACAGTTTCTGCTACTGTCTTACTGGAAGCTTTTCTTATTTCTTCAGTTTAAAAGGTTAAAAGTGGTTGAATTTGAGGACAATCCTGGTAGAAAACATGTAAGCTTTCCTCTTCTTGCTGTGCCCCAGTCCAGGGATGGAGCTAAAGAGGCCCTTAGGTGCCTCTTGCACAGTAGTTGGAGCTAACAAAAAAAAATAGCAATAATTTAATAATGAAACAGTTTATGAAATAATAAAATTTGTTGCAAAATAAAACATAAATAATTCAATAAAATTAAGCTTCATAAAAGACACATTTGAATAAGCATAATTATTTCCATCTGTATGTATTTATTTCATGGCATTAATCAAACTATTACCGTCATCCAATAAACTCGGAATGGGATTTTTTATATAGAGACTCTGACGTCTGATGGCTGCTTCACACAACAAGACAGGACAACATCTTCCTAGTTTGCTTTGACTCCAAGGTCAAATTTTCTGTGAAAAATTTTGAACATAACTCTGGAGGAAAACTGGAACCTTTACATCCCTGTTGCAATCATTCTGGATTTTTCCAAACCATTGGGTCTAGTTTGTGACAAACATGACATGGTTTAGTTTGTTTTATGTACAGTAGAGATGTTTTAAGGCTCTGGGCGTTTCGTTTTATCTTTTCAACAGGAAGAGTGATTGCAAGTCAAACAGAACATGTAAACAAACTGTAACCCTGCGCTGCCTGTCCTGTGCATGTACCGATTCCTCAAAGCAGGCTACAGAAATATAAGAGCTTAACTTTAAAAAAAAAACTGTTGGAGTTTCACTTTCTGAACTGATAAATGTTGGTGTTTTACATGGGCGGCAGTGGTGGTCCTAAGACAGGATGACATCGCTCACTGCCCAGGGCGCCATCTCCTCACATCTTTTTAGGGGATGTGGTTTCGCTTCCTTAATTCTTAAAGTGTAAAAATTAAATGCAGCTGTAACTAGCTGAGGTTGCTATCTGATTCGACCAAATGTCTTTATTTTCTACATATAATTTAGAAAACCTCTGGTAACCTTTGTTTTTATCTAAAGTACATAAGAGTGCTCAAACTGACCCGGCTTGTTCGGCACCGTAGGAATATGTTTTACTGTAAACAAAAAGTTCTTTTTAGCGTCTTTAAACTGGCTTTCTGAAGATTCAACTTTCATGATAAACTCTACATCATTAAGTTTTGGAATTGTTCCTCACCAGCACTATGTCTTTACCAGATGAGCAGATTATGTATTAAGCCTCTGCCCCATTGAAATTAGCTGGTTAACCCATGTTTTTCAAACACATATCAACCCGCTAACAATCGGCTTTTGGCTCCCCTCCCACTTGCAAAAAAAAAGCTGAAACAAAACCTAGAACCACAAAGCATAATTAGAAATTCCTGTTTTCCTTCCATGTGGCTCTCCATTGTTTACTTACTGGATTTCTGACGCACAGCTGACAGCATCAGTGCTAACCCAGCGTGATGATGTCACGTATTTAGGGGCGGGGGCACAGAGCTTACATAGCTTTCCAGCGGGGTCAGACGCACCTTTTTTTTACCCAGTGGAGAGGGGAACCAAATGCTGATTGTTAGGGGGTCTATCTGTGTTTGAAAAACCCGGTTTTACCCACTGATTTCAGTGGGAAAGAGGCTTGAATATATATGCTCTCTTTCATGTCTTTGACATGAAAACTGGCTCGTAGCTCATCTGCTAAACTGTTTCTTTCCCAGACAGAGCCACTGGTGGAGCTAGCTGACTGTTTCCTTTTCTGACATAGATGGATCAGTGCTTCCATATCCCTTTTTTTATATGCTTGCTTCTGTCCTCCTGAATCCCCAGTTGGCCTCAACAGAAGCCTGTTCAGACTAATCCTGGTTCTGCTGCAGGTTTCTTCCTGTTAAAAGGGAGCTTTTCCTCTCCACTGTCTCCGCATGCAAGCTCAGTGTGAGGCATTGCTGTAGAGTCACTGAAAAAAACGAGGCAAATATCGACTGTAGCCACATGCTCCTGCAAAGTCAATGACTGGATATAATTCAATTAAATCAATCTGACTATATAATGTGATTGAATTATCGCTGTCAAGTGCCATTAGATAACATGTGCTGTGATTTGGTGCTATATAAATAAACTGAATTGAACTTGAATACAGTCAATTACTATACTAGAAAAGGCCCCAAACACCATTTATAAAATATGTACACACATATACACCTACTATATACATAAACCCAAAATAATTTCTTTGAAATAATCATCCAGGAGGCCTACTAAAGGACACATAACCGCCTTTAAGCTAACCACCATCAGGGGTGGAGGGGTACTGTCATGGGCTCCTCTCATAAAAGGTGAGCTAACTGAGCCTCTATAGGGTAAAGATATACTGAAAATGAATCCTAAATGTACTTTCAGGAACATTCTGTATGGTGATCACAGTACAGAGAAGTACTCAGCAGAACTCAATAGGTCTCAGCTCGTTAGTAAAGCCATCGAGGATGGAAGAAACACCCTGGCCTCTTCTTCACATCACTGAGAGCCTTCTAAGAACATCTGATACAAATGTGAGATTTACAGCAACGGAAAACAAGATGGCTTCATTTTCAAGGGGATGAAGAATCCATGGTGGTGATTCCATGTGATGCTTTGGAAAAAATATGTTGGTCAAAATTGTTATAATCAAGTGAACCTAAAATAAAAAGGTGTTTTTTAAACTTATTTAATTGTATAATAGATGTAAATATTGTAGAATATACAGTATCAAAAGAAACAACTCCTGTACTGTAGGATATTGTTTACACCTTATGTAATGTGGTGGATCAGTGTATCGCTGTCAATGATCTGATCTGATTAACTGATCTTATGTGTAAATCAAGTTATGAAACAGAAAACATTTCAGAAATTCACAGGAGTTTCAGGTAATGTTTATAACTCTTTGGGATCTGTCACTTAGAATCTCCCTGGTTGAGGTTTTGAAAAAAAAAAATAAAAATAAAAACAAATTTTCTTATGGTATTTGAAAGCTGAACTGGCATGTTGGCCTTTTCTAACTTGATCTCTTTAACTAGTTGTACTG
This sequence comes from Jordanella pulchra, assembly GCA_034780135.1. Classification (NCBI taxonomy): domain Eukaryota; kingdom Metazoa; phylum Chordata; class Actinopteri; order Cyprinodontiformes; family Cyprinodontidae; genus Jordanella; species Jordanella pulchra. Next base: position 20,520 of record JAUZNJ010094697.1, read on the forward strand.
GAAGAGAACCTTTGACATTTAGGTTTGCATAACTAAAAATAGATGTTCAGGAACGCGTTCTCAAGCAGCTCAGACAGGATGAACAGACAGCAGATGTGCTTCAAATAGCATATTTCGACAAACATGATATCTGAGGAACACTTTCGAAGAAAAATAAAAAATGTGTTTTGTAAACTGAGTGGAGCCATTAAAGGCTAACAAGATATGCAGAGGAGAGAGGTTGAGAGCAGTAGGGTTAATATAGTACCCGACACTTTTTAAACTTTTCCACATTTTTCCAAAGTATAGCAAAGTCATTTTTATTGGGATTTAATGTGATAAATCAAAACAGAGTTGTGCTTAAAAAATACATGTTATACATTTTTTACAAGGTTAACTTTTAAAGTAGGGCCATACATCTGGGTCTAATTCTCTGGAGTCAATAACTTTTTACTACAAGCTAGAGCTGCTAACATATTCAGATACTGAGCTGTTTACTTATTAATCTGTGCCAAAATCTCTGGAGCTTAATCAGATTAAATAGAAAAAAGTAGTTTCGATGTCTGATCATGGGGAATGTGTTAAGATCAGTTCTGGACTTTGACTGGACCATTCTCACACAAATGCAATTTGATCTAAACCAGGTGATTTTAGGCCTAGTTCTATGTTTTTTTTGTTGCTAAAACTTTACACCAGTAATTTGTAAGCATCTTGCTCCCTCTGACAGGTTTTCCCCCAGGTTTGCCCAGCAGGTCTTGCTTGCTACCCCACTGAAGAAAAGGCCCATTATGCTGCCAACACCTGGTGGGGACACAGTGTTCAGAGTGATTCACAGCTTTAGCTTTCTGCAACACAAAGCATTTGTTATGTAGGTCATCTGGTGAGAGAGCTGCATAAATAACTACTAGCCTAAGTGCTTTGTCAATAATCGCTGTTGATATTGTTTACTTTAAACCTCTCCAGATCTTTCTCCCCTGACCTTTCTGCTGTGTTTGTTGGTCTTAATGATGCAGTTTGCTCTGCAGCAAACCTCTGCAGCCTTCACAGAACAGCTGGATTTATACTGAGATTACATTACAGAAATGATTAGAAGCTATCAAGGTAGTTTAGTTGCCTTCTCAATTTTTTATACAGCAGTATTGGAGTGAAGTAGGACTAAAAACAACTGCAAGAACTTTTCTGATTGTCATTTAATAGAAAGAAAAACTTCAGGCAATACATTATCTACCTTCCTCTGCTGGTCTTTTACACAAAAGTTTTTTTAGATAAAAAAAATGTAGGAAAAAGGCAAACAGTACGAACACTCATGTTTAAATATTGTATTTGACAAATGATTTTCATGAATGTACATTTGGGGTCAAAAGTTTACATACACTTGCAAAAAACATAATGTCATGGCTGTCTTGAGTTATATTTTTGACCCAGCAGATTTGGTCCCATTTTCAGCAGACCCATAATAAATTTATGAAAGAACCAAACTTTATGA
>JAUZNJ010094708.1:0-21983 GCA_034780135.1 Jordanella pulchra
CGCATGTCTCTCCCCCGCTCTCATACCCCCTGTCCTGTCCGCCTAATGGCAGAAAAACGCGCCAATAGTGCCGTAAAAAGCTCAAAAAAAAAAAAGAAACATGATTTGAGTGTAAATGTATATGTGTATATATATATATATATACATTACTCTCTTTATGGTAAAAATGTGTGATGATTTATGAAAGTTTAAAATTCAGTGTCCATATTAAGCTCCTCGATTGAGAAACAAATTATTCATAGAAGCAAAAGCATAGAAATCCGTCATGTTGCTAAAGTTAAATTGTATGTCATCTATTACGAAAAACTGAAACTGAAGCCAGTTCAGGTTACTCTGTTGGTGCTCACACCCATCTGGAGTCAGGTATAAGTGAAGGGATCTGACCGCCAAAGAGAGCATAACACAAGATGAAGCCATTCAGGTGAGTCTGGGAAACCTTATTTGAGTCTTCAGTTTTTATCACCAATGTTATGAACTAAAATTCTCAGATTCTTATTTTTTCCCTAAAAAAAAATCTAATTTTTAATGTAATATTTATTTTTAAAGTGAGGTTATTGAATTTAATCTATATTGGTGACTTCATGTTAACATTTTTTTCTGAAATTATAATGACAAAATGTCTTTGCTGTTTTTTTTTTCAGATCCACACTGAACTCCATGTTGCTGGTCATCCTTGTTGGGGTTCTTGGCCTGTTTCTGAAGGTTGATGCTCAGCTTCCAGACGCCTGCATTGGTAGTAGCACTTATAGGGCTCCAGGTTCGACTTCTTTTCTCGGATGTATTAGTGCTTTTTTTTTAACTTCCATCGCTTCAATCTATGTCCCGTTTTCTCATTTTGATTTTCCTTTACTACTCTTACAGAGAATTCTGACATAAACGTAACCTGTGGCACCCAGTACATGGACCTGAGTATCTACATTTGTCCTATGTATAATGCTCAGTACAATGAGTCAATGATGGTCCTAAACAATGAGGTGAAGAACCTCGAATGTTATGGAGAGGCTGACTGGACTGTTAGTCCACCAGTTTTAAGATTTAGATTCCCTATAAATGAAAGTTCCCTCTCAGACTGCAATAATAAGTTTCAGGTATTTATTTCACCTCATTCTCCAATATAGTTCAGATTCCGTACTTAGTGAATTTAAGACAAGGAAACTCAATTAAAACATACAATTAAAATCTATACTTTTAAGTTTTTAACTTGAATTGTCATTTCCCGTAACAGATAACAGAGGAGACTGGAACTGGAACATTTTCAGACTTCTCAAAGGTGCAGTATGTGAACATCTCCGGTGCTGTCATATCTGTAGATCCATCCGCAGGCATGATCACCTATCGACCACAGATCCAGTACATGTTCTCCTGCAAGTACCCAATGCAGTACCTGCTGAACAACACTCAGCTCAGTGTGTGAGTATGCAGACATAAGTATAATAACTCATATGCAGTCCTGGGGCCTTGTTTGAGACTAAATGATGGGACATTTTAGTAAAAAGGTTTTTATTTGAGAATTAAGTAACAAATGTTCAGCATGATGTGATTGCTTTCATTCAAAGAGAAGAGAAACAAATCTTTATACTTCTGCTTATATGAAAATGTGATTTTTACAGCAACAAAAATGTCATCCATGACATATTTAGTTATTATTCTAGAAAGTAATAACTAAATATGTCATGAAATTTATATCCAAAAACCCTGCAAATAGATTAATATACCATTCAATAATTACTCAAATGAAATAGCTTCTTTAAAACAACAAAAAAAAACCAGTATTAAATAAATTATTACTAAGCGTGTATAATGTAAATTTGGGTATATTCGATTTTACAAAATTGTTTCATCATTGCATACAGTGAAGGTCAAAATGCGGCACAAAATCGTGCAAGGATTGCTTCAACGTGTAACTGATGGAAATTGAAAAAAAAAAAAACATTATTGAATGTGTTTTAATATGCTTTAAAAAAGATGTAGATGTAGAATGGTTGAAAATCTTTAAATACTAGAGAAATGTCTGGGCAAAATAGATATGAAACAAAGGCATTAATGGATTCAAAAAGAAACAAAAGTTGAAAAAACTGTGAAAAAAAAGAAATAAAAAAAATCAAATAAGCACAAACAAAACCACACAAAAAGTCTAATGGATCATAACTAATATTTGCTGCCCCGTTGATAAATTTTTTTGCAAATTTTTCATGCTGTATACAGTTTTATTAAAAAAAAGCACAAGTAAATAATGATCTGAGTTTTAAATTGTAGCATATTTAGCTATTGAAACACCTGGGAAGTCTAGAATAAGTTAACAACTGAAAATATGCCATTGTGGTGTTTATAGGATTACACATAGATTTTTTTTTTCAACCGTCTCTTACATTGAATTAGAGTGAATAGCTCCTGGGTGGGGTGGGGGAGAGCCACTATAGTCTTTGTGGCTAGTCTTTGTAGAACACAGTGAGAAAAACACTTTTTGGGGGATGGCTTTCAACTTAGTGCAATAATGGAAAATATAAGAAACTATATTTATTAAGTCTTGTTCTATTTCTATGCTGTTAACCAAGTTTTTTTTTTCTATTTGCAGATCAGGTGTTAATGTTGCCATACGAGATAACAACGGTAGCTTCATCAGCACACTGAGAATGGAGCTCTACGAGGTGAGAGACGCTTTTTCGTTTAGAAATCCTCCTATTCTAATTAGTCTATTAGCCTGATTTAGTGACATTTTTCTCTTTTCCCCTAATCAGGATTCAACCTACCAGAACCTGTTAACTATTCCACCAACAGGACTCAACCTTAAAACCAAGATTTATGTTGCAGTAAAAGCTGTCAACCTCACAGAGAAGTACTTCATCTTTTTTTCAGTTCAGTCTAAACCAATCAAAAAAAGAAAAGACTTTGAAACTCTACCTTTGCTCCTTAAAGGTTCCACGTGTTGCTTGACAGATGCTACACCACCACAAGTCCTTATTCTATGCAAACAACCTATTATGACCTCTTCGTTGGGTGAGTTGGAAACACTTAACCACATCAAACCCCCCTCTGTAAATCCAATGCCTTAACAACCCCCCCCCCTTGTCTCCTTCAACCAAAGGTGTGATCGTGACCCACAGACTGTAATGGAGGAAAACGGAATCTCACAGAAAGCTCGATTCTCCTTCGAAGCCTTCAGATTTATCGAGCATCAAAATCTCACAGTTTCCACTTTCTTCCTGCACTGCGTCACCAGACTCTGCGAGACAAGCGAGTGCAGCTCCTTACTGCCTGTGAGCCGACACTACACTTTGATTACATCTGAATATTTATGTGAACCCTTGCAGAAAGAGATACCTACGCTCAGTTTTATTATTTCTTTACAACAGGACTGTAGTTCTCAAAACCGTAGAAGAAGAGCAGCTGATAATGATGGGCCGCCCGAAGCTACCATCACCTCTCGTCCCATATATGTTGGCTCAAAAGCTACAGGTACATGTACAAATGTTCATTTCCATAACAAAATTAGTAACAAAATCACAAAAGTAGAGAATATACAGTTGTGGTTGTTACATAACATGACCTAAACCTTCCCAGAACTTGAAGGTAACTTTTGAGAAAAGTACACAGTACTTTTCTAGAACTTTTATTGGCCTTATCAGCTGAATTGTCACTAATTTATTGAAGTAATTCTCTGGAATAGTGACCATTTCCAGAAAATGACTTGGTAAGCTCTGGGAAACAAGCTGTTTCCAGGAAGGTTCAAGGAACCTGATTTCTTTTTAGAAAGTACTTGGTAAGTTTTAGAAAGTACCTGGGAGTTGGGCGTGCAGGTGGTGCAGTGGTTAGCGTGCACGACCCATGTACGGAGGCCTTAGTCCTCGACGCCGGCAACCCAGGTTCGAATCCAGCTTGTGGTCCTTTCCCGCATGTCTCTCCCCCTCTCTCATACCACCTTTCCTGTCAGCCTACTGTCAGAAAAAACGAGCCACTAGTGCCGTAAAAAGCTCAAAAAAAAAAAAGAAAGTATCTGGGAAGTAAGTTCTGTGGAAGTACAGTCTGCACTATGTGGTGCTACAAATTTAGCCTCAAAAACACACTATATTGAAAATATTTGCTCATTCACCATGTTCCAACATTTTTATTCCTTTTCACTTTAATACGATTCACTTTTTTACTAAATAATAATTACAAAATTCAAACTTAATAGTATTATTGTAACAGATATCAACGAATAAGAACAAAAATATATTATTTTAGTTTAACGACATTTTTATGTCTTCTGTATCACTGTGTTCAAAGTCCAAAACAAGCGTTGTGATTATTTTACTACATGAATCTTATTTCATCAAGATTTTTTTGAAATTCTTCTGAGCACAGTCCTTTTTGAAAATAATGTATTGATCCTTATTCAATACGATCCTTTCTGTAAGTGAAACAAGCTTCTCATGAAAATTAATAAAGCTCAAGTAAATAAAAAAAAAAGAAAAAAGAATAGTAAAATGTGCATAAAGAATAAAATTTTGATTAAATTTAAACCATAAGACGTCACTTCTTGACAACAGCATACAGAGACTTCCAAAGGTATTGAGGCCCCTAATAAAGATTTGTAAAAAGCTTTGAGATTACCACCTCTTTTATCGCAGGGCATTATCTTGTATTTTTTTTTTTAAATATAAACAAATACATGCACCAGTCTAATTTCTGTAAATGGTGTAAAAAATCCTACATTGGAAATTATTGTTTTGGGTTCTTTTATTGTCAGATCTGCCACACCTATAGTGAACTTTTATATTTTGTAACTAAGGCACAAGTTTTAGTATAAACACATAACTTTTGAATTGGTCTCAGTGCACATGACCTTCATAATAATTATTTGATAATGGGAAAAATAAGAGAATCAGCAGTTTTATAGTAAGACTCATATTTGATCATCAATGTTCAAACACTATCATTTATTCTTAGGTTCAAAACACCTATAAATGCTTTTTGAATCTTTACGTAGGCTTGAAACTGCACACTCTAACTGTTTTGATATTTCTCTCTGCTGACATAATTCTTATACACCTTTCCCACTGACGGAAAAACCTGTTTAAACCCGGGAACAATTGGCTTTTGGTGGCAGTGGGAACAGCTCACTGATGCCTTCAACCGATCGGCTCCGATCGGCATTTAGTAGGAACAACAAAGCCGGTTTGACCTGCTAATTCATGCAATACCATTGAGTGCAACATACAAATGTCAACACACCGCGCCGATCGCATCTGATCTATTAGGCCTAAACAACTCTGTTCACATTCAATAAACAAGGCGCAGCACTGGTTAGAGAGATTCAAAGTGCGAAACATTAAAGCACACTTACTAATTCCTGGCTTCCTTACATGCTGTTCTCCATTGTTTACTTTCCGGATTTCTTCTGCACTGGTGACAACATCAACGTTAATCCAGCTTGATGATGTAACCAGACATGTAGCTGCAGGGGCACAGAGGCTAAAGCTTGCCAGCGGGAGTTACACTGAGCTTTTTTTGCCAGTGGGAAGGGAACCAAATGCAGATTGTTAGCGGGCCGACTCGTGTTTGAAAAACCCGGGTTAACCCACTAATTTCAGTTAAAAAGAGGCATTACTGGTTTTTACAATTTGCTTATTTGACCTCAGGAGATTTGACACATTTAGACTATTTATTAATCACATCAATACGTAAGAAGAAAAAAATTGTATTTGTTTTTATTTGACTTGAATATGTCATTGTATTTAAATTATATGAGGCCATTAAAATGTTGAATTCTAAACAAATTTTCTTTGTTCCTTTTTTTGTTCTTCAGATAATGGTGAAACAGCCTCAGCTGTTCAAGGTAAGAATTTGTTACAACCAATGTTTGTGTTTGAATTAAACAAAGGAACTTACTGAATCATCTTTTATACCTTCCTTTTCTAACAGCTTCATCAGCTCAGGATGTTGTCTCTGCACTGTCACCATTGCTGTTCTCGTTGCTGCTTGCTCTGTGTTTCATGTGAGGTGATGAAGATCCCTCATGGGCTAACCTCATCTAAGAATGAAGCTCATTTTAAAAACACAGCACAAAATCATCAGCAAAGTGTGAGATTTTACATTAGATTAGATCAATAAATCTAAATGCAAATTTTACATCTCAAATAAATCTTATTATTTTTTAACAAGACAATCTGGGTTCAGCTGTTGTACAATAACAGTGTACTGTAATTACATGTTGGTATCTTTTTGGTCTCATGTTTGTGTATTTATAAAAAAAAGTTACATCTTTTATCATTAGAAAATGTTGCTCTACTTGGGGTTGTTTTGCTGGGAATAACAACAAAAAGGTTTAACTCTTCTGTAAAATATTGTGACTCTTTTGTTTTTGACACAATGTAAGTGGAAATGTTTAATTTCCTTCTTTCTTTTTGTCAAGACAAATATGCATGTAGATAATAAGAATGGATAAGCAAGCAAAAATGTTTCTGTTGCTGTTATTTTTTCAACTCAATAAAAACCCCTTTTCAAAAGTTAGACATAACAAACACTGAAATAACACCGATCTGTGAACACATAAGATATAATATGCATAAACATATAAGCTATATAGTATTTTACTAAAAGATAACATAAACATAACAATTTTGTTTTCAAATTAAATCAACAGGTCTTTTCTTACCAGCATCTAATTTTAAAGACACGTTTTGTTGATAATTCTTTAGTCAGCTATATTAATAAATTCTGATAAACATTAAATTGTACTTGTTTCTAGCAAAGCTGTTAAATGGATTAAACTAAACTTTCATCTTTTAGTGTCTGGAAAGGTTTCATCAGGGTCTGCATCCCTTAAAAATCCATCTGGAGAGACAATATCGGGGACTGGGTTGAGTCATATATAGACAAGACATCTGTAAATATAAATGAGGTAAATAAGCATTTTAATGATATCAAAAGTTTGGCCGTGGCAGTAGGGGTATAGATTTCACACAGACACCTGAAATATGAGCATCATCATGCAAAAGAGAAACCTCATCTGATGAAAATGGTGAAGATGCTTATTTTGTATTCAAAGATAAGTGCAATGGAATTCACAAAGTTAAGCAGTCCCATTACAAGTTTTAAACATTTTGAAATACTCTTCTCAGTATTTTTTGACCATTTTTGGCATAAATTGCATGTTGTCAGTTTCTAATTCCACAACCAAAAACAGAAAACACCTCTTACCCTTCATCTGAAGTCTAAACTCACAGCAGTGTCCACATCAGGTTTTATTACTCATTTGCCAAAAAAGTTTGCTTCTAATTTCCATTCAACTCTTACTTCATAATGCTAAGAATTTTAATGAATTCTCTCATTTTCTGTATCTCATATTCAAACCACTCAAACACAATTTAAAAGAATAACTTAAGCATATTTTTATCAATACTAATAAATACTTCCTCTTGTCATTGGGTGTATTTATTTTAGAGCTGTTCTAGCAGAATTTAACATTCTCAGCGGCAGCACATCCTCCACCCATTCACTGGGCGAAGCCATCATGCGGTCCCAAAGCGCCACCTCATATGGACCCGAATCCATCCATTCAACCAATGCTCCATAGCTCCTTCCTGCACAAAGAGACAGAAGCATCCATTAATGTTTAACTAATACAGACTTTTTCTTTAGTAATGTCTGGATTCAGGCACTAAAGCATCTTTTTTAGACTTTACTAGTGTCCTATAATGCAATTAATGTCTTTGTTTTGTGAAGGTTATTTTGCAAGTTAATTCTAGCCTTAAAAACATCAGACATTTAATATGATCCAGATTTCTGATTTTTTTCCCGGTTTTTTGTTATAATGAAATTTAATTCAGTCTTTCTAGTGAGGCCTAGTTAGTAAAAGTGATGAGATTTAGTTTTTTCAACATATATTTCATCCACTTAAATATGTAAAATTATCATATTATGTCTGAAATATATAAGTAAAGCAAGAATATTCTCTAAGAAAAATTATTTATATAACAACAAACAAAAATACTGGGATATTGCAAATATACTGCAAGTTGACCATTAAACAGACATTCATGACAGAGCTCAAGAGAAACAAAAAAGAAACAAAGAGATAGAAAATTATCACAAAAAGACAGAAGTTTAAGATGGCACAGATATATTAATAAACAGCAAAATAAAAAGAGGAAAACAAGACAGAAAAACAAAACCCGAACTCAGAATAAGGCACAGAAATTCATGTGTCATATTTCTGTTCATTCTGCCTGTTTTCTATCTGGTTTAAGAAAAACAAAGCAAAAAGGAATAACATATTTGTAAAAACGAAATATTTTTATCATCAAAACTTTCACATAAACTTTATAATGTCAATGCATGGCAATATAAATTAATAATAACTCGATACAAATCCACGTGTTCATCATTTGTTTTGTTTTTTTAGTAATTTAGTTTGCTTAGCACAAAGGAATCTTAAAAACAGCCAGTTAAAAAAAAGAAGCTTATTTTCAAATTGAAAACATAACAAAGACTGAAACATGTCTGACTAAACATTTCTATAAGAAAGTGACTCATAATCTTTTACTCTTTAAAGCTCTTAGCTCTCAGGTTCATTTTTGTTCTCTTTTGAAAGCAGTTTGCAGACGACATTCCTACGTTTCGTTTTAGTTGTGTGGATTAAAAGTGTGCAGCTAAACATCCAGCTGATCAAACATTAGGTCAGAAAGATTTTCTTTTCATAGGGTGTGTGACTTGAATGAAAAAAATATTACTTTATTTCGGTTTTAAAAAAAAATCATATTTGTACAAAGAATCCATCAGACAGCAACCGAAAAAGGAATAGGCAAAAGCCCCAAGGCTTATTTTTGCCTATCATGTACCATCATAAGAATAATTAACAATAAAACATTGGTACTATTACATAATTACAAAACACATAACTTAAACTGAAAAATAGAATTCAATCAAATTTCATTGTAATCTTTGATAATTCTAGATTTTAAAGTCTTCTTGAAAACTAATAGAGTTACACATCTTTTTTTATTATTATTATTTAGTCTATTCCATAATTTTGCACCCAAAATTGACACATCTGATCTGTACTTCAGATTGGTTTTGACTTTGTAAGTTTCAAACATTAGTAACCCCCTTAAGTTAGAAGTCCCTGCCTTAGCTTAAATATTTGTTGAAGACAAATAGGAACTTTCTAATTTACCACACATAACCTAATTTCTAATGTTTTTGATTATAAAATGTCCAGAAATGTTTATGTTTGTGATTTTATAAAAAGTTGATTTGTAGAATCACGTTATCCAACTCCATTCTTTATCCTAATAGGTCTTTTCTGCAGTTTAATTATTGGATCTAAATTTATTTTTTATACATTGCCCCAAATTTTCAGCACAGTATGTCTTATAAGGCATCACAAGTGAAACGTAAAACAAATGAAGACAGTTCTTATTCAGTAAAACTCTTATTTTGTAAAGAATAGAAATAGACTTGGATAATTTCTGTTTTACATACTTTATGTGAGACTTCCTACAAACTTTGTCATCTGTTATTACTCCCAAACAGTTTTATTTACTCTTTCAATTTCAACATTGTGTAAATTCAGTTTTACCTCAGTGTTAGTCCTTTTACCAAACAACGTAAATTTAGTTATACTTTAATTTAACAATAGGTTCTTTAAAGCAAACCCTTTAACTTCATGAATCTCTTTTTGCAGTTATTAACAGCACCTTTATGTTCCCTCCAGAACAAAAATAAATTAGTATAATCTGCAAACATAACATATTTTAATGTATCACTTACTGTAAAAATATAATTTATATAAAGTATAAATTACTTTGGTCCAAACACTGAGCCTTGTGGAACTCCAGAGATTACATGTTTAATATGAGATTTAATATAAACAATGCTGACATATTGAAGCCTATTATTTAAGTAACTTCTTAACCAAAGTTGTGCTATACCTCTTATCCCATACTCTCACTGTACTGTGTGATCGATTGTATCAAATGCTTCAGACAAATTAATAAACACACCTAATCTAAACTGCTTATTATCTACAAGTGTTGCAATGTTTTCTACAGATTCCATCACTGCTAATGATGTTGAGCGATCGCTCCTAAACCCACACTGATGGTCATTCAACATCATATTCCTCAATAAAATAAGTTGAATGATGAAAAATGTTTTTTCATTGTTATATTCTAAATAAAGGTGATGAATAGACAAAATATTGCATGTAATGTGGTAAATTATCGGTTTAAATAAATATTTTTTCAATAAAAAGTTTCGCATTTATTGAAAAACAATAACTGTTTGAACAAAAGCGTTTTGATTAATTCATCTCTATTATTGTTTTTTTTTCAGAATTGCTCTTTTCAAAATTTTTGTATTTATTTACTATATTTTTAATGACCATATAAGGAGTTTATGGTAATGTTTTTGTAGCAAAAAAATCAAGACTTTTGCTCACTGCTAGAGCTTTGGTCTTAAAGAGTTTTCCAGACTTTAACCTAATTCTTTAAACCCCATGCATCCATCTTTTAGACCCGCTTGTCTGTCAGGGTAACTGGTACCTATCTCCACCCTTTAAGTGAAAGGCAAGGTAAGGCAAGTTCCTGGACTGGTCAGCAGCCAATCGCATTGTGACGCAGAGACAAGACAAACAATTGTCACACCAAACAACCCTGTAGTCAGGTTCTTTTGACTGCTAGAGAACACTGGGATACCTTAAGAGGATGCATGGATGATCATACTACTAAAACGATACCACCTGTGTCGCCATGCAACCTTCTGTTAAACTGACTGTTACTTTTACTCATTTAGCTACTGGAATAACATTTTGAAACTAACTAAGGTATGAAGCATGGAACCTTTTTCTGGCACTTTGCTAACAGCAGAATTCAAATCCTTTAGCTGATTCTTGAAATGCATTTTTGCACAAACAAGGTTTTAGATGAAAAAAAAAATAGCATAAAGTAAATCAACTAAATGAGGAAGCATCCCTCAGGTACTGTTTGTTTGATTTATTTTTCTGTATTTATTAATTTTTCTATTAGTTTTTCTTTAATTTAATTCTTTTCAGTCCAATTTACCTCATTTATATGTTCAAACTGTAGAATATGCTGTTCTAATCAGGTACCTAAACTCCACAGGAGAAAGTAATAAACAGTCAACCAGCCTATGTTATTAAGAAAAGCCTTTAAAAAAACCTTTGGAAGCCTGAGTAACCAGTGATAATGGCATCTAGAAATGATTAAAAGCAAATCTGGCTAACTTGACGAAAATTATAAATCCTACTTTCTCAATGACACCAAATAACAGCAGTTTCCTTTACACTTAAAAATGACGATGCTCCACTTAAACACTGTAAATATTTCTCCATCGTTACCTGTTCCTGCTCCGAGCCGAAGTCCCCCCAGCAGGTTGCTTGCGAGCCGGTCTCTGTCCCATACAGTGAGCTCCACACAGGCCTCCATTAGATCCGCCTCACTGATCCCATCATACACCATGGTGTGGTTAAAGACCGGCTCTGCAGTTCTCCGCAGAACACGGGTCTTCTGACGGCTTTTTCTGCTTGTGTCCGGCAGCACAAAACTTGAAATTAAGAAGAAACCAAATTTTATAAGGTGAAAAATATGAATCATATTTTTGATTTATTTTCTGTTTCATACCATTTAACATAAGGGTCGATCGTGGCTCTGATTAAAGGCAGGTTTTTGCATTCTTTTACCCAAATATGAATCTCTCCAGTGCTGGAAATATCTTTTGTCAAACCTTTAAACAAAAGAACAATCTGTTTACAAAGCTGAGATCACACACACACACAAACTTTTGAGGGTGTCAAAGACTTGCAAAAACTTTAAAAACTTTAAAAATACCAAAGAACAGTACAATCATTCCTTTTTATCTTTTTTTACATTTTAACCCAAATATCCTCTATTTTGAGTCTCTACTATCAACTAAAACAAAACACGTAATACAAGGTTTAAAATATTGTTAAACTAGAAAATCTAAGAAATATAAAGCCCAGGATTCAAAAACTTTTAGAACCAACTTATGTTGTTATTACTACTACATGCATTTTAAAGATGCGCATTTTATCGTTTTAAACATATGTGGTCTTATCTTCAGAAGGTTTGTGCACATTGATTTGTGTTTGTAATTCAAAACCTTTTCTTGCATTTGTGCCTTCATTCATATGCAGATCATATTGTAATTCCAAAATGTGCAAATTCATGGGTGAAGGATACACAACCATTGAAATTATCTACATGCAAATCAATTTTCCAAGTCTGAAACTCAACTTTAGCTGCAAATTTCTGCAGTCATTGTGGGTAAAAAGAAGACATGGAGAAGGAGAGAGATTCTGTGTGCATGTAAACGTGTTTGAACCATCAGAAACTTTAGACTAATGGATGCAGCTCATTGTTTTTTGTAAAGGGGTGGGATGGGGGGTGTTGAGGGTTTAATCTGCAGACAAATATAACTTTGTTTTGTGATATTTTCTTCTTCTTTTATATCTAATATTAACTCAGTTTTTTTTTTCATCATTTCATTCTTTAATTTTGTTCGTAGCACTTTGAGATGGACTACCTGTGTGAAAAATGCACCACAAATAATATTCAGAATTATTATTGTTAGAATTTGGATAATATTTTCATTATTACCTCTAGGTTTATGGCTTAGAACCTCATCTTTCTTTTACGGCCTGCCTCAAACAGTTAATGTTACATGTAATCCACTGATATTAATGGGCTGAATTGAACCTTAACAATAACGCAGCAATCTTAGTATATGGTATATGCAGAGAAGGGATGACTTCCCACAGCAGTGTGTGCTCAAGCTGGTGCCGATGCACTTCTAATGCCACCTTCTGTTAAATATAGACTCATTTAATTATCACTATTCATTTTTTTTATTCTGATAATCCAATCCAATAAACAACACTCAAAAAGAGTTCTGAAGTGACCAAAAATAGAATGTCTTAGTGTTTTTTTTGTTTGTTTGTTTGTTTGTTCCAATTATTGAAACTGGACAAAAGACTTAAAAATCTCATTATTTTTTCCTGCTGGCCTTTATGACGGCACATTTTCCCATTGTTTTTTTTGAAATATATAAATTACATCAATGGCTAATTAAAAATAAACATAAACAACAGAGGATGACTGTTAGCAGGCCTTCACTGTGGGTGACTTGTGGCAAATAGCGTATTGCGAGTCTCATCTCTCCTCGTCCATTCAATGGTGCAAGAGAAGGTAATGTCTGAAAAAGTGGAAACATGTGATATCAGCAGCAAGTAGGACTGACAGACAATAAGGTAAACCTCTGTTATTTGATGAGAGAACAAGTAGGGCAACTTTTGTTTGACTGTGTTTGTCTGTGTGTTTACCCTAGCCTTTAGCGCTAAGTAATTCATCTGGGTGTGGTCGAAGTCCCACTTGGAGAGGTCCACATCCACCTCGCCCAGGAAGCTGTTTTTGCCAAAGGTGTCGTGATGCCAGACAGAGAGAATGAGCATCTGGGTCCTGAGGTACTCCATGTGAACACGATACTGTAAAGACAGAAGAGATTTTGCTTTCAGCTGGTGGATTATACAAGTGTGGGAAAAATCCTCTGGGTCTGAGTCCACGGTCTTACCCGGAGAATCTCATTGAATGTGGGGTTCAGGGTTTTTTTCTTTACAGATGTTTTCCTCTTTCCAAGATTGGATTTGTCAGGAACCAGGTAACTTTTGACATACCTTACAAAAAGAATAAAATAATAAGAATTAATGGGGGCTTTTTTTTTTTTCAAGAAGACGTCAACAAAATGTTGACAAGGTTGTTTTTATTGACCTAATTTCTAACGTTTGCCAATATTTTAATGCTTTTTAAAATGGTTTTCATTAAGTAAAGGTTGAGTGATTACTTCAAATTTCTAAATAATGCTTTAAAATGTTGCACCAAAAGGAACATGAAAGTCAGAAATAACTTAAGACTTTTGCTGGCAGCTGGAGGATTTATTAATATGTAGGAGGGTGAATAAATGTTTCAGCTTTAGGCTGTTTTAGGTTTTCATGGAGCTGAATTCAGAGCTGAGGAGCTCACAAGCTAAATATGATTAATCAGTGTCACATAAAGCAATAAGGACATTTAAAAATATATGATTTTACCAGGGTCGGAGTTTTAAAATTGGTGTCATGTGATCCATTTTGCTGTGGGTGGTCAGGACTCTGACAGCAGTATTTTGCATTAGCTGCATGTGTTTGATGTAGTATTTTAGAGAGAGACTAATAAAAAGACCAGTACAATAATATTCTGATAATTATTAAAGCTTTGGGGTAAAAAAAAAAGACTTTAGGCTGTTACCGAATGAGATGGATCATGTTCTGATCCATTCAGTTATTGATAGAAAGGGGAATGGTGACCCAAAATATAAAGTTGTGTTTCATCGCTAGTGAAAGAGTATAAGAGATACAAGAAGAAATGCAGCAATACTCCACAATCTAAGCTATGCCCGCTGAATGGAGCTTCAAGAAACATTATATGTTATCAGATACATGATTTATAAATGACTGACCTGAATTAAATTTATTCAATATTGTTGCTTTGATAGTTTTGTCTTCATCCCAATGGTCAATAAATATATTTGGTCTTGAAATAATAAGATTGATTCAGTGTAGTTTTGTTTCTACAACAGTTTAGGCATTCTGTTGTTCCATCATATCTAAATCCTATCTATAGTTTATTCATGGTTGGTAGCTTTTAGGTTGTAATATAGTTAAAATAAAAAATGATCAGAATGAAGAAATACTGAACTGACGGATCGGAGCGGTTCCTCTTTGGATCGACAGCAGCCAGGTCGCGGCACTCAGCTACGAAGATGTGAAACTCCCGAAGCCTTTGGACGTAGTTGATGGAGAACTGGATGGTTCCCTGAACCTCAACAAAGTCCCCACTGTACATGGTCATCACACTTCCACTCAGCTGAGAATAGACAGAAACAAAGACATACAGACAAAGATGCAATTATAACTTGATCAATCAAGCTGTGAATGCATCAACATCTGAAATGAAGTTGTGTAAACCGAGGTTCTCACATGAAGGACGATTGTCCACCTGTCCATTGTATTTATCGATTTTACCACCTTAGGGATTGTATAAATGCACAGCTTGAAGATACCTTACTTATAAAGTATGTTTTGTCTCACTTCTCAGCTGTTAATTTCTGATCAGATCAAAGCTTGAGATTTTAACATCATACAATCTTCAAACTAAAAACATGTACCTATTTAGAAATTTGACTTTTATTTGCAATATAAAAATACATTTCAGCTTTGTTTCTACTAGAATTTAAGGGTGCTGCCATCAACAACTTTAATTATAGATGAAGTTGGTGTGTTGTTCAGTGCTTAGTCCAGAACGTGCTAACACTGAGCCTGGTTCTGCTGGAGGTTTGTTCACGTTAAAAGGGAGTTTTTCCTCTCCACTGTTCCTGCATGCATGCTGACCGTGAGGGATTGATGTAGAGTCAATGACACAGTCTAAACACCACATGCTCACCTGGGAGGAACAAATCCTGCAAGTCAATGACTCTATGCAACGAGCTGAGTTTCATGACTAAACTGAAAGTTAACGTGTCCTGAGATGGGAACTGGCACTATATAAATGGACATTGAATTTCTCTATAACTACAACTGAGCCTTTAAAAATCCATTATACATCAAGTGTTACACCTGTCATGTGTTTGTTTTGTCTAGGTTTTAGAACATAGGAAATTGTCAAGAAAGAAATATATATATATATATTTATATAAATATATACAATGACAATAAAGTTGAATTCTATTCTATTCTATTCCATATACACACTTGAATATATACTTGAAACCTTTCCTGTAACTGTGAAAACAGAAGAAAAAATGGCTGAACAAAAGATGACTTTCTAGAATCAGAATACCTTGCTAAACAACCATAACTTAAATGAAGTACATGCATTAGTACATAGAAACAAACATGTGCAGCACAAGAACATTTTAACAAGGTATAAAACACAAATACTGAATGTGCAAGCATCTGCAGCGGTGGACTCATCGGTGGGACGGTTTACTAGGAGCAGTGATTACTCTGGATGTTAATGCATTAGCTTTCCATGCAGTTGTGTGTTAACGTACAGAAGATACAGACGTCATGCCAGAGGAGCTGCTCAGAAGAGTCACTGAGCTGCCTGCTGTTAGTCTGCCCAGAGGGCCACTGCGCTCAAAGGAGTCAAAGTCAGTGCTGTGGTCCTGAAACACAGATAGCGTAGAAAGAAAGCTCTGTGCGCTTGGATGCAGTGTGTGGTTTATGCTTCTAGACTAAAGGTGGCGGGGAAGGTTTTACCTCCTTCTGTAAAAATGAAGGAACAGACTTGCTCATCTTCTTTAAGTGGTCCGGATCCGAAAAAGATGATGAGGAAGGTGAAGAGATGGCTGAAACTGTGGGGTAATAAATGAGACATAAGTAATTCTGATATGTATGTTGATTATCCAAAATCAAGAAGGATTCTACCTTCACTGCTGCGCCACTGATCATCAGTTAGCTCCGTTCTTCTGTCTTGTCCTTTCAGAAAACAGAAAAAAAAAAAACAATGGTGATGAGAATTATCTCCACTGAAACATTAAAAGGTCAAGAGTGTAGATGTGCTCACGTGGTGCTACAGCGGCAGTGATGTCCTCCATACTTTTAGCAAGATTTTTAGGCCGTGCCTCTGCCCGCCGCAGCGCCTTTCTCACTGGATTTTGCTCATCTTCCTCATTTCCCCCTTCATTACAGAAGATAACGCTATAATCCTGACTGGACGTTACATTTTCACAAGATTAACAGCTCAGTGCTCGTTTATAGAAAAGCAATGAACCACATGCTTAAATATAGACATGACAAAATGTAGATTATCAAATAGCCAGATCCATAAAACGTTTAATTACGGTGAAAAGTGAAAACTCCTTCAGTAATATCACAGCACTTGTGCATTATCAGAGGTCTTATCCAGATAACATTTGGGGTAAACAATGTGTTGGCAAAAAAACAAAACAAAAGTAAAATGTTAATTATTACATTTAGGAATAATTAAGACGGATTTTAATTTATATTTTTAAACCATATCTAAAAAAAACGCTAACAAGCTAATATAAAAATGTTTCGGATTTTATTTTTAAACAAGCTTGTAAAGTGCTCAAATTTTAACTAATTAAAATCTAGCAGAATATTATGGTATTTAAGATGTGCATCATGTTGCTCATAAAAGACAGATTATCTGCCTAGAGGTAAAACTTCAAATTGTAAATGTATATTTTGCTCCATAAATAAAACCCCCTATATGATCACCAAGTAGTGATGCACTGAAAGTGTGGCTCAGCAGGGCTCAACATTTTTATCATCGTGTTTTTTAAACCCATTTCATAATTTTTGAATCAGAGAAGAGTGAAATCTAATTGGATAAAGTTAGAACCAGATAAAACCCAGCCCACATGCTAAACACAAGCTGACCACAAAAACACCCTCTGTTTACAAAGGTTTTCCTCTGCAAACACTGTCAAGGATACTGTTGGATGAGTAACAAACTGGATGCCACCCACATAAAAATGACTGTGTTTACCCTAAAAGATATATCTAACCTTTTAAATGTCACATATAACTGATAAATTCTTCAACATAAAATACATGTTAAGTTGATTTTCTTTCTGAATTTTCTTGTTAATAGGAATATTTATTTCAAGACTAAAAGTTTCTGTATAAGTAGTGTGCAGCTCTATATTCAAACTCTATAAAATAAAACGTTACAGTTTATGATGTTAAATGTTGCAGCTTTGATTTTTATCTTATTTGATATTAATTTATTTAGTAGAAGCATTAGTCAGTAAGTGAAGCCACTGTTCTGACATGTTAGAAACAGGAAAATAGCTAAATGTAAAGATGTAAGCAACTTTGAGCAAGAATAAACAGAAATTTAGAGCTATGAAACTGAATGGTATGACTGATGGGGTTCATCACCCTAAAGAAACACTGACTAGATGCTTTTATGCAACAGAAAGCAGGGTACATATGAAAGTCCTTTGACATAAATTATATTAGTTACTAACTGGTTAAAACTTTTCTTCTTCAGTGTTTTACAGATTTAGTATTCTGGGCAAACACGTTTTAGTCATTTCATATTTTTTGATACTTTTGTAGTTTGGGAGTTTTATTCCTGTTTTTTTTTTTTTAGGTGTAAAAAGGTTAAAGTACAGTTTGTACTGACAATAGATGACCTGAATATTTAAAGCTGTAAACTGAGGATGATTTTTCATCTCATGAAGGAAGATCTTTACAAATTCTTTATCCGCAAAACAACAATCTGATTAGTTTACAGCAATCCTGTATTTAATGTAATCAGTTTCAGTCTCCCAGAGCTTGATGTTGCTCTCTGCCAAAGACGCATGTGATTTGCACACAGACAGCACCACGTGTGGGAGTAAGTGGTCATATGGTTCCTAAAAGTTTTTTTTTTCTTTTTCTGAAGTCAAAGAAGTCAGGCTGAGATTAGTGAGAGAATAAAATAGTTTTCATTCCACAGAAACAGTTTATCCATGGTTCTAAATTGCTTTAACAGAAACAGGATAAATGGATAATATCACTCAGCAAATTACAATTAAAAATGTAAAAGTTACGAACCAAATGTAGGGGACCTAAGGCTACAAAAACAAAAGTGTACATTTTAAAATTTGTTTCATTCCCAGTTTTCAGCTAGTTTGATGTGGTTACGTCATTTCAGTCAAGTTTTTCAACTTTAGGCGTCTTTTCTCGAATGCTTTACTAATGTCCTGCATGTGTAACAAGCCAGTATAGCAAACCAGAGGCTATATAAAATTAGATCTTAGTAGTACAAGTATTGCGGTTTTTAAGACATAATAATTGATCTTATAAAAATGAAATCTAAGTTTTCCCTTTATGTAACTGAAGTAAACAGATACAGACATTGAGGTAAGATTATTTTAAACTTCAAAAATGTTTTAATAAAAACATTAAATTACTTTTTACTCATAGGTTATATAATAACAATAACCAAGTTAAAGGGTTAGGATTTTTGCTTTGTTGTTGTTTAATTATCTTAAATCGTAAGTAGTGTCAGATAATATTTTTGATATATTATACTTAATTTTTCTTGATGTTGCATGAGATTCCAACTATTTCTTGGCCGTTCTTCTCTAATGCTAAGATGATTAAAGTTCAACAACACATTTATACTAAATGTGATTTAATAAATCCGTGTTAAAGGTGTCTCATTTACTCCTAAACTGTTTTTTTTTTTTTTTTTGCAGCGGCAGATTTTTTGGAAAATTTGCTAAATAATAGACTTAGTTAGGATTGAATCTTTGGGAAGGGATCTAAGTTGAAAGTATTTTGTCTTGCAGATATGAAGCTTTTCCAGTAAACAGGTACATTTTCTGCATTGATAAACCAACATTTAATATCAAGCATCCCAAAAACCAAGTAAAACAAAGCGCATATTCATCTAATGATAGAGAAGGTAATGTTGTTGTAAGAAAATCAAAAATGATTTCTTACGATTTGAACCGTTCCTGGTGTTTGACCATGTTTCTGATGTACTGCTGACTGAAGACTCTGGGCCTGTGTCTGAGCTGCTGTGGTTCGCCCACAATGGCCGCTGGCTTGCCTTGTTTGTCTTCCTGGCATGGCGCTCCTCTGAGGCTATCGGAGTACTGGCTCTTACTGGTCCACTCAGATCAAGACCATACCCAGACTTGATGTCTGGGCCCTCGTTGTTTAATGCTGGTGCAAGCGTGGTGTGAACGCTGGTCTTGTCAGTCATTCCTAGGTAGTGTCGGTAGTCTGTTGGAACAAAAGCCCGCGCTCGAGGAATAACAAACTCGGGCTCCAGCTGCTTGTTCTTTCTGCTCTGAGACCGCAAAGGGCTTATGTCTATTTTCAGTTGGTTTGGATCTTTTTCTTCCTCTACACTCAGTGCAAACATGCTTGTTGCGCGACGCAGAGAACTTCCACGGCTGCTGGAAATGCTGAAGCTGTCTTTTCTGCCTTTTGGAGATCGAATCTCTTTAGATACACTGCTTTGTAGCTTTGTGGACTTCTCTTCTCGTCCAAAGTCCTTTGTGCTCCTTTTAGCCTGTTTCTGCTGCCCTGGCTCAGCTGGTTGGTAAACAGGCAAGTTAGTTTTGGTGTCACTCTGTAATTTTAAACCAGATCCCGTCTGTTTATCGTGTGAGGACTTTGATCGGCTCTGAGGAGAAGGAGACGACTTTGTGATGGCTCCTCTTGTTTTATCATGAGCAGGATTTATGCGACAAATCTCCGGATCTGAGAACTTTAACTCCTGGGATGAAAGCTGAGGACGGAGGGGGTCTTTCTTTTTGGGGCTTTTGGGTTTCTCAAAGGTTAACGACACCCTGGAGTCAGAGGTAGCCTCATCCCAAAACTCCCGTAAGAAGTTAAACTGGGCACGACTGGTTCCGAGACTTGGATTCATCTTATCTAACCTCTGACTCAAAGGTAGGTCGTTCTTGTTACTGTCTTCTCCGTCACTTCCTGAATCGTTCCCAATTGATCTCAAATCAAACTCTGACTTTGTAAATCTTTTACACAATTTTCCCGGATTTCCTCTACGTGTGGCTTTGCCCTCTCCGGGAGATTTAGGTTTTCCAGTGTAAAATATTGGCTTGTTAAGCTCCTGCTCCCAGAAGGATTTCAGCTGCTTAATTCTCTCCGCTGTGCTTTCTTGGTGTTGTGACGGCTGCCTATTTGAGTACGAACCGCTGGCTCTGTCCTTATTGGCTACATCCTCTTTTCTTTTGGGGGACGAGCCTGAGTGCAAATTTTGATCCTCCATATCCCTCCTCTTCACATCTTCATCCAAATCTAGGTAAAGTTTTGCTTTTGTTGTGAGTTGCTCTTCATTCTCATCCCTGAATGAGCTGTTTCTGGACAAACCAAGCTTTTCTTCATCCAAGCCAATCCTTATTGGGAGTTCTGTGTTCAGCTGAGAGGCAGGGGCGGTCTTGGACAAAGGGTCTTGAAGTAAGGTTTCTGTAGATCCTGAAATCCTGCCTGCAGGTAGCTTTGATTTGAGCCCAGAATCGTTCTGAAACTCTTGATTTTCTGCCCTCTCTGTTGTGTTTAGTCTGGTTGCACAAAAAGATTCCCCATCCAAAGCTCTTCTATTGGCAGTTTGAAGACAGGATGACAACTTGGAATGAGATGAGTCGTTTTTGTATTTCTCTGGTGCCTCAATTAGTATTTTGTGGTTGTTCAGTGGCTGCTTATCTCTTTCTTCACTTGGATTTGGGTTGTACTCATTATAGATCTCGTGCTCGCTGTACTTCCCAGGAACAAAGTGTATATTAGACTCTTTTGTTGCAAAAACTTGAGCAGGGTTTACTTCTTTGTCACAAGGCATCACAGTTTTGCTGATAAGTACCTTAGGACCAGTGTTGCTTTTTTCCCAAAATGATTTCAAATGAGAAATGTTCATTGCGTGGCTTTCATCACTAATATCTTGAGAATCAAGATCAAGAACTTGAGTATCAAGCATCTGCGTGCTTCCTTTTCTGTTGTCTCCATTGGCGTTTCTACGTGAGGGGCTCCATTTCATTTCAAAGCTGTCCTGCTCTCTTTCAATGAAACCTTTTTGAAACAACTCTTCCTCCCTGGATTTGCTTTGTTGTTCAGATCTCTTGGAGGTCTTTGGAGTTTCTTTGGAGTTCAGCCAGTCGTTGCTGTCCGTGCTGCGGTTGAACCAGTCAAGGACCTTTGCAATGGAGTCCTCCTCTTCACCAGTGGGGCTCGTTGTCTGAGTGGACAATTTGAAGTTGCTCATCTGATTAGACTTCTGAGCTTGCTGACTGGATTTGTCAATAAAGTGAAGATTATACAACATAGGAGGGACTGGATCTGGAAAAGGGAAAAACAAAAAACACAAATTTTTAAAGATATCTATCTATCTATCTATCTATCTATCTATCTATCTATCTATCTATCTATCTATCTATCTATCTATCTA
>JAUZNJ010094719.1:0-21982 GCA_034780135.1 Jordanella pulchra
ATCTGAGCAGAACATTAAGGATCTGAGCAGAACAAATAACATCCAGCTCTTCGGGGGGATTTAATCATGTATTTCATTTTGCAAGAATCATCAGGTTTTCTATGGACATAAATGGGAGCATCTGATACCAGCTGAGGATGAATTCAGTGGGAACATGTTCCCCTCTGACCCGTCTCTGTGTCCACGCTGCTGCTGCAGCTCTTACAGCTCAGCTCCGATTTCTTCAGGAATCTGTTTTGTCGTTCTCATCACATTTAAAATGCCTGACTTCATAGTGAGCTGATTGCGGCAGACGGAGCGACTGCGAGGTCCACAGAGCCTGAGAGCCGGAGGATCCGTTTCATCCTCACTAAGGTAAATAATCCCTTCGAACTT
This sequence comes from Jordanella pulchra, assembly GCA_034780135.1. Lineage (NCBI taxonomy): Eukaryota > Metazoa > Chordata > Actinopteri > Cyprinodontiformes > Cyprinodontidae > Jordanella > Jordanella pulchra. Next base: position 376 of record JAUZNJ010094719.1, read on the forward strand.
TAAACTCATCAGAAACATTCAAGCAAACCTTAAGACAACATTCCTGTTTACCAAAGTATTGCCACCCCATAAAACCTCATCCTGCTGGTGTTTTCAGACCACAGACCAACATTTGGAAATTAAAAAAGGAAACTTAGAAAAACTTCTTATTTGGGAAAAAGGATTTAAGAGAAACTTTGCTGTTTTCTTTGATTTTATTTTCTCTACATTTTTTCTCAAATTTCTTCAAATTTTACTTTTCAAACTTTATTTTTATGTCTTTAAATTTACCTTTTGTAGACTGAGATTTTCAAAATTAAATTTTAGCGATTTCAATCTCTTCAAGCATCATGTTATGAGTCTCCTCCAGCCGACCAATAGAAAGGAGTCTCCTCACTCCAGAGGAAAGCCCCGCCCCCTAAACCAGATTGAATCGTTAGCATTGAGCGGAGGCCACGCCCATCCACGGTGACGCAGTGTCTGACACCCTTAAAGAGAAGATCATCTGTAAAACTCAATTTGAAAAGAATGCAATTCATAAAGCACAATCTGAAAAAGAAAAAACTAAAAATTACATTGAAAAAATCAAACATGAAACACTAAAATATATATATATATATTTAATAATAAAATAAGTAGAAAAATAAATCTGAGAAAATAGCAAAGTTTCTCTTAAAACCCTTTTTTGATTCAACAGTTTTTCATAGCGCTGTTTTTATTTCCATTTATAAAACATATTCTTTGCTTGGGACAATAGCAGAACTAAGGGAGGAGGCTGGCTTTTCTGCGTTTTAATGAGATGCGAAGTGAACCGCCGCCCATCTAAGCTGGAGGTGAAACCTCCGTATCCCAGAAGACGGCAGCAGCCTCCAAACAAACTGGTCTCCAGGAAACGCAGCAGGTTTTTCCTGCGTCATCTGTTGCCTCCTCGTCCCATTCCCTCCTTTTGTTTCCTGCTAAAACGTTTAATAGATTTAATCCAAAAAGCTGCGTCAGATAAACCTCTGCACCCTGCAGCAGGAATATCCAACCTTTTCAGTTTCATTCACACAAAACAAGCCCAGGCTTTTCTTAATCTCTTCATACCAGCGTCTCCTTCGAGTCACTCTGCGAGGCTGATAGCCATCAAGTATGATTAGTGACAGAAAAATGGAGGAAGTGTCTGATTCACTCACAGCTAGATAAAAAGTCTTGAATTCGCTCATGAAAAGTGACCTTGTTGTTCCAGGAAGACTCGTATTCATTAGATGAGAAGCAGTGCAGCTTATTATGCAGAACACAACAGCTAGAGGTGTTTTAAAAAGCAGCAGCCAGTTGAAGGCAAACGCAAAGATTAAAACCAAGTGTTTGACCGCTGCTGTAAATGCAAAGTGGCTGATTTCCCTCGTCTGCTGCAGCTTCCCAAATCCTAACCGTCCACCCGTTAGCAATGCAAAAACCTAAATCAGAATAAGTTCCAGGCTTGGCGTGCAGCTCATGAACTTTGTTTATACTTTAGACACAACAAACGTTTGTGATTCAAGCCTCATCTTCATCACAACCGAGCAGCAATTCATCAGTTTGCATTGAAAGCTTTTCTCTATAAACCTTTTGAATAACTTCCAAAGGTTTTTTCAAGCATATGATCATCCTGGATGCCAGGCCTACGAGGGATAAAAAGCTAAGCAAAGAAAGCTGGTGTAGAAGTAATGAGCAAAGACCATACAGTCGATTTCCACACAGCAGACATGTTTGGTTTTAAGGTCAGACAGGAGGAGAAATCTCTGACTTTCACAGAAACAATTCAGGCTTTCTGATCATCTATGAATCTGGGAGCTTTTCAAGTTTAACTTCTGAGTCAATTTTAGCTGCTCCTTTCATCCAAACTCAGCACCATCAAATGGGAACTATTTTAATTGGAGAAATTAAAATAAATAAACCTAATAACGGTTCCAATTCAAAACCATGCATTCATGGAGGCGTCTATTTCTAGATACCACAAAATATTTGGGGACAAAGTTTCCAACTTTCGCTGCTTCCTTACAGTCAGACTTCTGTGTTTGAAGCAGACAGTAAAACATCTAAACGATTCGAGCACAAACCTGCCGGTGAGTCAAAACTAATAACGTATTTATAACAAAGAAAGTTCATCTCAATGGGCTTTAGCAGGTAATGAGCTTTTTTATCAAAAAACTTCATTAGATGGAGGAGAAAGTGATGGACTGACTGAAGTCAGTACGAGTACCCCTCCCCCACCTGTTGCTGATGGATGGTAGAGAGCTGCTTTGTGGCCTAAAAAAAATACAATCAACTCACATCCATGAATCCTAAATATATAAACAGTAACAGTGATGGTTTTGAACTACAGGCAGAGAGGATTGCTTACAGCTGGCAGGCTACAGCAGCAGATGACTCTACAGTAGGAGTTGGACATCTGCTGCATGTATAGTGATAAACTGTTTTTGTTATTAATGAATAAATGTAAAAGTGTGACTCAGTGGAAAGTTTGAAGATTTTGGTCCAACAGGAGCAGAAAAAAACTATCCGATTTATTTAATACCAAGAAGTTAGATCGATTCAACACATTAAATTGTTAAAGCGCACGTTGTGTGAAGTAGTTGCACCTTTAATGCCCAGTTTTTAGGCCGAGCTAAGGTGCAGAAACTCTAAACACGCACTTTGTTCGGCGGTTCCGAGTGAACTTGGCCCATTGGACCAGTTACCTCCGTTCAGAACTTCCTTCCTTGACCCTGAAAAGCCGATGAGCTCAAAAAGTTGTTTTGTTTTCTGCCTCTGACTAAATGCACCTGCTGCCCGCCTGTGAGGCGAACAACAAACAGAACCTTCAGCCATTGTTCTCATCACCTACCGTATCATAGTCCATCTTGGAAGAACAAAGGTTCGCCTGGATCGTCAACGGATGGTCCGAGTGTTTACCCAACCTGTTGCTTTTTACTTAAAACTGTTTAAAACCACTTTTAAAACATAAAGTTCAACACTTTTAGGTACGTTTCCTCTTCGACTTAACTTCCTGGTAGATGTTTTTTTTCCTACTAAATTCCTCCGCGTCGCGGCGACAAGTGGACCACATCACAACCTGCTTCCTGTCACAATAAAACAGCGAACCTCACCGACATTACGGCGCCTTTATCCACAGGAAATCATTAGAACAATCACATTATTTACTGTTTTTCTAAATATATATTTAGTCTAATTATTGGTGTCAACTTTAAGGACCGCCGTTAACTTTAGACAAGGGAAATTAAATGGTCTTATTTTGAAAATACATCTGTGCTTCCCCTGTAAAATACACCTGAGCCCCACCAGTCATGACGTCACTCCTAGGTGTTCCCCTCAGCACATCCTAAGCATGAGCTCTCAGAGTCATAAATATAGAAACTCTTATAACATTCAGCATTTTCCTCCTGAAATAAGAGCTCAGCGCTGCATGTTTGGTCGCATTTCGTTTTTATAATCAGGGAAGTAAGAATCAGAACTGATTCAATGAGCTTTTAAGGTTAAACTATAATAAAACAATAGTTAAAAATTACATCTTATCTATAGATTCAATGGTGAGTTGAGAATAAAATATGTAGGAGATTGAAACCACCATCAAAGATTATAAGTCAATCACTCGTAAGTTTTGTGTTGGCTAAAAAGTTTATTTCAAGGTTCGTTTGACCAGAATCTTCCTCCAAGTTCACATCATACGGAAACAGATTCTCAGCTGAACTGAGGATCTCTGCAGCTCTTCTACAGTTCAGTAGATCTCTTGAATGCATCTCGTATATATATTCTCTCGGAGGCCATGCCTCGGTATGTTTGCAGTTGTGCCATTCTTCTTCTTCTGCACATGCCGATGCTCCTTAAACCTCTTAGAGAGTAACGCACCCTGAAATCAACTTTACCTGCAGATAATCCGAGTCAACTTTAACATTACTGCGCATTTTTCCACATTTTCACTAGAACTCGTTTAGTTCTGCAACATTTCTTTTCAAACCGTCTCAGTGCTGCCCTCTTCAGGTTGAACAGTGGCTGTTGCAGTTGAGCTTCCTGTTTGTTTAAGTGCATCATGCTTATGTCATCAAAGCTCTGTGTCAACATCATGGCAGCTCAATTTCCTGCTCCTTAACAGCCCTCCTCCATGGGGCAACTATTAGCACCCCTCTGCTAACCGTCCATGCGTCAGTAAGGCTGAGCTAAGCTAGCTGTCATTTTCCCTCATCCTGCCCACATGCCTGCTTAGCCCCGCCCCTTAGGGTATTTTAGCACTTTGGTGATTTTCACAAGTTTTCTAGATGCAGTTATGAAAAAAAGGAGAGTTCAACTTTAGATTCTGAAACTTTTTAGAACCTAACATCGCTCTTAGCGCCTCATTTTATTTCACGATCCTACAGTTAAATACAACCATACTCTTGAAAATCAAAACTCCCAAATTAACATGAAAATGTTTAAGGAGCAGAAATACTTTTTAAGTTTTAAATTAAGAAGCTATAATAATGTGTTTGGGTGAAATCTTTATTCTTGGGGGTTCCGGTGAAAGACGTCCTTCTAGGATGAATCTTGTGAAATATTCAAGGTTTGTAGTCAAAATGAGTTGGAAACATGATTTTTAGTCATACTATTAAATTCCTCGTAGAAAAGGTTTTAATTCTGCTGTTCTTACAATAGTTTCAGTTTATTTATATACCACCAACACATCTCAAGAAACTTTCCAGTAAAAAAACACTCATTTACTCTTTACTCGCTGACCTGAATCTGATCTAAAGAGCAGCTGTGAAAAACATTTTTAACCTTCTGCTGATAATTTTAATCTGAAGTCTTGCTTCTCAGCATGTCTCAGCTAGATCCTCGTCTTTGGATTAAGCTCAGGTCTTAAGTTGCACGAGAGAATAAAACAAACTAATAAATGCACGACTCCCACTGGATTTAACTTCAGTATAAAAGGCCTGAACCATCCCAGGTGAGTGGAGAATGTTCTCTGCCAGCAGCTGCTCCTTGTTGAACTGATGTCAAAGCCCCACCCTGCCAGTAACTTCACACCTTGACCAACCGGTTTCACCACCAACGCTGGCGGAGGCGTTGAACGCTGCTGGTAGGAACAGCAGCCTCATGACGCATCAACCAGCAAATGATATCAGCTTTTTGACAGGAAATCATTTAGGATGAAGGTCATTCATGTCACCTCCGTGTTTCCGAATGACTCAACGTTTATAGAAAACCCTTTTATTTTGACTCCAGATTAATATCTACATGAAAGAACAACAGCAGATTCCTTACAAACGGACAACTTTATTTATAAAGCACTTTAAAACAGCAGATTAAAGTGCTGAACAAAACAAAAGATTAAAATACATGAATAAAACAAATGAAATGATCAAAATAAAGTCAAAGAATTAAAAGGTTGAAACAACGTAGATTAAAGAGACGACTGAAGAGAGAACGGGAAGCTTGAGAAGACCATCAGATATGAGAGGAAGGTGAAGAATGTGTGGATCTTCATCGGTTCTGTTCGGATCACTGTCCTTGTCTGATGATGATGTCCGACATGTCGTCAACCTTCACCAGCTCCAGATTCTGGAACAGAAAACACTTCGTCAATCCATCTGCGGTTTGTTGTCACAGACAAACCGGAGTATAAACAACAGACCATAATATACATCTGAATCTCAGCGTTCATATCTGGAAGCTGAAGGTTTTAGTGGGAAAGTGGTTTTATTTTAACATCCATTGGGGATGAAATGTGAGAACAGTAAATGTTTTACAGGGAAAGAGTCCAGCTCTGCTGGTATTGATGCTGTCCGTATTCAGACGGTCTAAAAGGATCATGCTGTCTTTGGGTTTTAGCTGTGCCTGTTAACCTGGAGGGTTTTGTGGACCTCTAACCCTCTGAGGAGAACATTTTATGCACCGTGCATCAAAACCATCATATCCAAACATCTAAAACTCCCAAACCTTAACAGGAGGAGTATAAACTGTGCTGACCAGTCAGAGCTTTGTTCTGCCATCAGCATTAAAGTCACTGATTCCTCAGTTTGTGCGTTATGGTTAAACAATAGCAGAAAACATCACAATAAGACATCAGGCCAATAAATCCAGATGTGTTACTCTGGTCTTTTCTGCGCCTCCAACAGTCAGTGACCTTCAGCCTCTAACCTGTCAGGGTCATGTCACTGCTGTGGACCATCATCATAATATGTTAGCTCAGATCGTTCGGCCAACATGGGATGATTTCAATTACCCAGAAAGTAAAACAATGAAACTCATTAAAACAGCCTCATGAATATGTCTGCCAAAAACGGTGCAGTTCTTCATGCCAAATGTTAGCGTCCAATGCTCACTGAGGCCATCTAGTGGTGAAAGAACAAATGTTTCACAAGAGATTCATTCGGGGGGGACAACTGCTCCCTGCTTCAGTGAAAATGACTGTAGTTAAAGAAAAGCTGTAGGAGAATCCACAGCCTTTTGACTCAGTCTCATCTTAAGCTCTTATTGGGTGATTCAAGTCTATGAAGGGAACCTTTAAACAAACAGATCCATAGTTTCTGTGTGTGTGAAGGAACCAGCCTGTTACAGCAACAGAACCCACCCAGATTTAAACGCTGGAGCTTTACTTTAGAAAGCCCACCTTCATTCTCCTGTTAACCAGTAGAACTGGATTCACTCACCTTTTCATTAGCAAGATGAAGCAGAGCGACGAACGCCAGCGGCACCGACAGGTTCTGAGCCATGGTGCTCGGTAATCTGGACCGACAGAAGGAAGAAAAAGTGAAAAATAGAAGCTTTCAGCAGAATTCTACTGGAAGTCAGAGTGTTATCTGTGGAGTTAATTAGGAGGCAGTAAACAGTGATTGAATGAGCTCATATCCACGGTTGTCATGCAGCAGGAGAGCTGCTCTCAATATGATTCTCCGTGTGCGTCTGTGGTAGCAGGCAGGGCAGCAGGTACCTTTGAAGCAGAGTCTTTGTGGTCTGACTGAAGGCTTTCTCTCCACACACTGGAGCCTCTGCAGGCTCCTCCTCCTGCTGGGAACATCAAGGTAAAAACCAGTAAACAGACCAGAACACACAGAATTTAACAAAACCGGTCGGCTCCCTACTCGTCTCAACCAGACGAAAGTCTGACTGAAAGCTGGACTTAAAAAAGAAAGATAAAGGAGCGGGGGTGTACCTGTTTTGTTTTTTCTGGGCTATCTGTTAAAAGGGTCCACATGCTGCTCTTCAGCCTCTTCATGTCCATTTTCTTTGCCGTCTTTGCGTAGTTGATTTCTATTTTGTTCACCTTAAAGCAGAGTCACACCGTTAGAAACACAGACCCAGATCTGCTTCTCTGTCGCATCGGGCCTCAGAGGAGCGCTGCTGTACGCCGCAGACAGAGGTCACAGCTCTGGACTTCAGCGTGTCCACAGAAACAATCTGAAAAGTGTGGAGCAGAGTTCCTTTTTTAACCCCCAGGGTTTTAAACGGTGCGTTCACAACAAACGCCGTTCCAGCCACAAAGTCGCCACATTCAACGCCGACGTCAAATCAAAGGAGCTTCTATCTGCTGCCGGCTGCTTTTAGCTTAATATAGAAGGCCTGGGTTTTACAGAGCGAGTCACGGTGCTTCGTTCAGAGAACAGCGGCGCCGTCTTTGGGTCCATTAGATCCTCCAGAGAAGCTCCCAGTTCAGGGATTCCGGGACGTACGGCTGCAGGTGCTTCTATCTGAAACCATCCCGTCCTTCTAGGCCTGAATGAAAACTTCTTTTTACAATCCATCCATAAACCTCCACGGAGCGTTCTTCACTTCATCCTTCACCATTCTGACTGAAAAACACTCCGTCTTCGCTCTACATCCAGTTCCTGATTGGTTGTGACGACGTGACAAGATACAAAAGTTCAGACTATCCGACTCCAGCGACCGCCGTCCATCGCAGCCGTCGCCTCTGTCCTCGCCATAACTGTGCCTGTAGCATTGCTGGAAGCATGTCGCTCCTGAACGGGCCTCTAAACAGAGATAGCGTCGCTGGTGGCTGGAAACGCAGCATCAGTTAGGACACGATGGACATTTAATCACTAACATTGTCTGGTTTTCTCACACACCTCTGACCCAGTAATGAACGGATGAATCTAAAGTCATGGATGCTGTTCAACACAAGCTGGTCTCCAGGACCTACATGAAAACGCTTCAAATCAGGAGGAAATAATCCTTTGTTTTCTGAGTCCAGCTTCATGTTTACCACAGGGCAGGATAACAACGGCTGCAACAAACAAACCTTTGAACTAATCCAGACGGGTTTTTATGAAACATACCCTGTGTGGCTCCGGCACCAGATCTTCCTCCCCGTATGTGGTCACATCCTCCAGATCTTGAGAAGTTGGAGGTATACCGTCACCCGAAGGCGGAGATTCATCTGAACCAGCGAATCCTTCAACATCATCGTCGCTGTCTGCCCCCTGAAACAGCGGAAGACATGTTTGAGAGCAGCGGCTGGTGGAGCAGCTTCACTAGAGACCCAGCTGGGCTCTGGAGTCGCTGATATGAACGGAGCATCTGCTCCAGTGCTGATGCCTTACAGACCTGAAGACCTGGACAGAAGTTGGCTGTATCGTTGGCGTTGTTGTAGTCGTAATCCCCGATGTCTTCTCCAAGCTCTCCAGACAGCCTCTTCTGGGCCCCCTGACTCAGCTGGTGGTGAAAACATTTTTATTTTCAGCAGTCTGGGTCCCACTGAGGCTCACAGTACACCTCACTGATGTAAAGATCGGCTGGGAAATGAAATCGAGGGTCTAGTACGATATTTTTCACAGCAGGCAGGAGAACTGGTTGGAGATCAGAAGGATATCTGTTGGTATGGACTAACAGGAAGTGGTTGGATCACGGATGGAGGGAAGCATGGAGAGACGGAGGACGACTGCACAGGCAGGTCAAACACCTACATCTGTAAAAATGTTTCTGTCCCAAACCTTTGATGGTTTTCTGGACGTGTTGGAACCTGCTACCACGTTTAAAGAACAAAACATGTCTTATGCTCTTAGTGTCCAACTGGTTTCTCACTTAGGAGAATAAAGGATGTGATCTTCAGGAAGCTCTCAGACAGTTTCATCTAGAAATGAAGGTGTTTGTGTCTCGCAGAACATTCAGACTCTTTCCTGATCTCTGTGTTGGAAATAATCAGGAAAAAGAGAAACAACCAGGAGAAAATACTGAGAATCAACTGGTCTAACAGGTCCAAGGAAAGACAGAGAACTGGTGCTTTTCTAAACTCATCTCAGGTCCTTCTGCAACCAAACTTCCTTCCATAACAAACACAGGCTGTTAGGAAGACATTTAAATTGTCTGATGATCAGATTAACAGCAGCTCTAACTTTTAAAGTTGGACCATATGAGCCAAACCTCACCGAGGTGGAGGGTTTGAGGCCGAGCTGGGAGAGCGTCTCTGGAGCAAAGCTGAAATCTGCAGGCAGGGTCGTCCTCTTGTTGCTGGCACTGAGGGCCGACTTGCTGTTAGTGGTCGCTGCCTGGAACCATGGAGAAATGAGGAAATCGGTTTTATCTGCATCTTTAAACCAAATGTGTGGCAGACATCGAACGCTCAGCAAGCTGCAGAGGAGAACTTTGATGAGCACGTATTTAGTCACATTAAATCCACAGACTTCATGTATTTGAGTGGATTTTATGCATACCTGAAAAACAATAGTGCACAGATTTAAAATGTTCCTAAAGAGAAATCTGGAGTTTTTACAGAGTGTTCCTCGGACCCGAGGAAAGGAGCTTCTCTGCTGCTGCTCCTCTTCTGTGGAACCATCTACCTTTCCATATTAGATCTGCCCAGATCATTTTACATCACTTCTTAGAACTCATTTCTATTCCTTGGCATTTAATTGAACTGGTGCTTGATACTCTGTTTTTATTTTTATTGTCATTCCTGTACAGCACTTTGGTGCAGTTTTATACCCGCTTTTAAAGTGGTATATAAATAAATTTGATGTGCATTAATTAGTATTTAGTCTCCATGGTTAGAGGAACCATCTGCTGCAGCTAAGATAAGATAAGATATTTACTGAATGCAGATTGTGGTGGCTGTTTATAAGAAAACCTGAGATAAGCTTCAGGTTTTATTTTGCTTTTCTCATCTAGAGACAGAAGGTTTCAACAGTTCCCTTTGTTACAAAAGCAGTGAGTGGAAATGGATGAAGAAAATCTGTCCAAAGCCGCTTCAACACCCGAACATGGCAGCGGCGGCGGCAGCTGCTTGTCCTCCACATGTTCTTTAAACCGCTTCCTTTAACAGATTCTCTGAGAGTTGCAGATGTAATGTAATAATACGTGGAGGAGTACTTGCGAGTATACTATGGGCTCTTCAAGGTCCAAAAGCTGGAGGCAAAATATTCAAGATTTACAGAAACATCTTTAATTCTTAAGCTGCAGTGAATAAAAATCATGGCAAACAAAATCCCAGATGTTAGATGATCAGAAGCAGTGCCTTGACCTTCATGCTTTGGTTACTGGTCTCCTCTGCTTAGGAGACGCCAACAGAAGCTCAGTGAGATTCAGCAAAGACACAATAAGAATAAACAGCCACCACAATCTGCATTCAGTAAATAGAAAGACATCAAACAGACACACAGGAAACTCCAGAGGAGAATCTAAAGAGGACTTTTTGAACAGTTGCAGCGTTTGAGTGACGGTTTACCCTGGTGGTGCGGAAGTACGTGTCAAAGTTGACGTCATCGCTGAAGTCGATCTCGAACGTCTTCTTCGGCTTCCTTTTCCGCGTCTCTTTGTCAGGAACATGATCCACTAGAACAGAACAGAGAAGCAGAATCGGTTTCCTGTTAACATGCAGTGGAACGATGATTGATGAACTCCGAGTCATTTCAAGACAATTGGAGCATCGTCGGCTAAAGTGATGCTAAATCCGCTCTGTGTGTTTTCCTGTACCTGAATCCCCCAACTGTTGGCTAATAAGGGATGTTTCTATCACTCAAAGCTCAGAACAAAGACATGTGTGTTAGCAGCCATTTTTAATGTCCCTGCTGGACAAACAGGAGTGTTGATTTTCATTTACTGAGCTGGTCTGCCTCCATCAGACTTTCCATTAAAACTCTCTGTCTAAGGACGTCCTAACTCAATTTATAACCAGTCTAAGCAGCAAGCAGCTACTACTTTGAACAGACTTGAAACCATGAGTGCCGAGTTTGGCGGTTAAACAAGGAGCACGAATTAGAGTCCTGAGCTGAACAGGAGGTGCTTTAGTTCCAACTGTATGTTTGTTAAACAGTGAAAGATCCATTAAAGTTAAAGTGAAGCTGAAGTCGAGGAACAGAGGAAATGATCACGATGCAGCTGCAAGCAGATCCATGTAAACCAAACGATCCTTGGAGATAAATCTAACGCACCCTTTAAAGGAGAAGCTTGAATCATGGCGACCGCATTAGCAATCATAGAACAATGACTTTGGGATCTCTGAATGCTGTGTGTAACATACATGTGAGTGCTCTCACTCACGTCTGTGTTTGGGTTTGAACTGCCAGTATCCGGGACCGGCCCAGGTGGCCATGGTTCTGGGGCTGAAGTAGGAATATTCTCTGGGCTGAGAGGAAAGCTGCAGACACATGGTGGCGATGTCTCCTTCTCCGATGGGAATCACCTCCCTGTTGGATCATTGAAAGTTAGAAGACAATGTGGGACACATATGAGCTTTAGCGTTGTGTCTGTATTGATGCCCCACATTAGAGAATTGATTAAAATCACAGGAACTGGCTTTTCATGGCTAAAATGAAACATGTTTTACTCAAAACATAAAATAACTGCAGCTTTGATGATATAAAAAGTGTCCAAACAAACATCCTTGAGCTGAGCCCTCGGTATCAGTCCTCCTACCTTCCTTTGCCTGAACCCGACGACTCACAGCCCTCCCTGTGCTCCTTGGATCCTTCCTCGCAGTCAGCTAATCCCTCCTCATAATCAGCATCAAAGTCAGGGCCGTCGTCTTCTTCTGGTTCTGGCTCTGCGTTCACATCAAACACGTGCTCCCCCTGCTTCATCTTCTCCAGGAGCTGATTCATGGTCTGAGGACACAGAAACAGTCAGACACAGATTCACCTCTGAAGCCCGGATCTATTAATCCATCCATAAACACTCAGAGCAGGACTTTTAACGTCTGCACTCAGGTTATTAACTTACTGCATGATTTTATACAAAAATCTGCTTATTACAAAGATTTCTAAAAGAGCAAAAACAGCAGTGTTATTGTTTTCTTTCATTATTTATGGTGGAATAGCTAAATGGATAAATGCTGATAACATTAATTTTCTTTTAGACTCAGAGCTACTAACATGCAACACTACTTTTAAAGATATTCTTCTAAAAATGAAATAATCTGGGACCTCAGAGAACAGAGAGTCGACATCGAAGAAAGAACTAAGTCTCTTAAAGCTGCTATCATTTCTATGGCCAGCAGGGGGCAAACCCTACAGTTAAAAGATGGTTTTAACCTCGGCAGTCTCAGTAGGTGCTTCTTTAAAAAGGAACTCATCCAGTGGAAGATTCATCATTATTTTACTTTAACATCCACAAAGAAACTGCAGCATGAAGCAAAAACTACAAACTGTTGGCTGCGTCTTTACTGACTGCAGCAGAGAAACAGACCTTCAAAAGCTCGTCAGAAAATAGCGCAGAAAAGTCAGGAGCTCCATGATCTACTGCAGCTCATTTATTCATGGAAGAGGTTAGAAATAGGTAAAGAATTCGATCAAATAAACTGGGAAGCTTAGATAAGATGCTGTGAAAGTTCAGCAGAATATCTTTAGATTTTAGGGTTGATGGTTCCTCTGACCTGCTCTGGGTTCCAGCTTGTGAATGAGAAGTCTTGCAGCGACGGACAGATGCAGCTTTTCTGCTGAGAGCGCTGTAGTCCGGCTGGCAGAGAGAGACAGAGTTTAGCTTCAGAGGTTCAACTCACACAGAGCAACAAATCCTAACTAGAAGCACGTTCCTTTTCTACTTCTTACTGCGTTTTTACCCTTGAACGGAGACGCAGACACTCTCTGTGGAGTCGGTGGAGAGTAGGAGGGCTTGGACTGCAGGAGGGTCATGTGTGAAGGAAACAGCAGCTCGCAGCGACTGTTCTCACTGAACAGGACAGACAGAAAGACCCCCGCTGTGCTGCTCTCATCAAAGGATGAGGCCATGCGCTGAAACATGGGGTCCACCTGGATGTGTGACGGGGAGAGTTAGACTCACAGAATCACACTGACAGGAAGCAAAGCAAAAGGCTAAATGATCAGAGGTTTTCTTCATTGCTGGCTGACGTCTCACCTCACACCTCCTCTCAGACTCGGCACTATTGATGTTGCTCAGGTTCTGCTCCACCGTTTTCTTGGGAGGCCTCTTCTTCTTTGGCTGCTTGGTCGTCATTTCGCCTGCAGCTGCTTCGTCGCCATCCCTGTCCTCGTCTTTCAGACCCTGGTCTGCATTTTTGCAGAGAGAAAGGAGTTACAAATGTTCCTGTGGTAACGAGTAACCTGGAACAGTGCTTGTGTTCATGTTTGACACTGAACAAGTTATTCTAAATTAAATCTTCATGTGTTGCTAAGAAGAATTAGCTGAATAAAAACTAGACATTCAATTCCTTTAATTAGAAATCCTTTGTGAATGAAAACATTTCATTGTTTTCCCTGTAAAAAGGGGGGGGGGGGGATTAATGACAGTTAGCCTGTTCTGTCACGGTAGAGACACCGTCCCCACAGTCTGAATACAGGGCAAACCTAGAGGAAAGCTTGTTAGCTGCTGGAAAAACAAAAAAAACACCTGAAACCGTAGAGGAAGTTCACCTTGTTCCAGAAAATGTCACTAAACATTCATCACATCCAGGTAATCCTGTATAACCAATGCTGGATTAAACTACAAATCCATGGATTTTTGCAATCAGGTTGGATCTAGTGGCTCCCCCTAGTGTTTAGGACAAGTATTAAACATTGTTGGATTCTCACCCTCTCCGGGTTTTGTCTCAGCTCCCAGACCACCCAACACTCTGTAGGCATCAGCATGAACAGCATCCACCCTCACAGCGTAGATCTTTGTACTGGCATCCAACGTGCCGGCTGCCACCTGCCGCACAACAAGACCAGTTTTATAAACTTGTATAGTGTCACTTGTTACTGTTACAGATTCAATTCAAACACTAAGGACATTTATGTCGAATGATGGTTGAACTAAACTCATTAGTTGAAAGCAAAAGCATTTCTTCATTCTGTCCTCTGCGGTGAAAATTGAAAAGTGATTCTTTAAGCCACTTCAATAACAGACAAGAGGTTTATAACAGGACATTTAAAATCTGACATTTTCTCAGGCATTTTTCTCTCCTAAATGACGCGTCCAGAACTCACATAAAACGTAGGATTAGATGTAAATATTAAAAAGTATTCTTTATATCCGTCCCAGCAATGAAAGCGGCGGTTTTATAGAGACTTACCTTGAAGTTAGTGATCTCAGAATCCTTCTGTTTCAGAATATCAGCCATGTAATCAATCAGATGCAGGCCGAAGGCGTTTTTAGTGGTGATTTTCTAAAAAATTAATACATCAAAAATTTAAAATGTATCACTTTTTTCCTATGTTGTAAAAGTAAAAACCTTTTCATAGGCAATGACCTTTTTTCCCCTTTTAGTCCCTGATGTCACAAAAACTAGGCTTACCCATTTCTTCATCACATTGGATTATTGCGATTCATTATATGGAGGCATAAAGGAGACAGATAAAGCATCTTCAAATGATCCAGAATGCAGCGGCTTCTTACAGGAACCATGACCATATAAGGCGCACACTGGCCTCTTTACACCGGCTGCCCTTCTTTTATCAAATAGATTCTAAGACTCTTTTATCAACTTAGAAAGTTTCAAATGGCGTCGATCTCGCTCGTCTGCGGGACCTTTTACATTTTGGGTTTGAACTGCCAGTACGCGTCTAAACGTCACTGACTCGCTCTGCGTCCAGAACACTATGGTCAAATAATCAGCTGCTACTGAAAGTTCCTCGGACTCGACTTAAGAGGAAAGCAGATCAGGCTTTTCTGTTGCTGCTCCTCTTCTATAGAACAATTTACTTTTCCAGATGAGATCTGCCCACAGTCTGGATCATTTTAAATCTTCTCAAAACTCATTTTTTCTTTGGCTTTTATTTGAAGTGTGTTTTTATTCTCTGTTTTTATCAATTTTTTGTTGTCGTCCCTTTTGTACAGACCTTTGGTGCAGTTTTACACCTGTTTTTAAAGTGCTATACAAATAAATTTGACATGAACAAAAACTAAAATTGAATAGTAAATATCATGCAGCAGAAAGAGAAATTATTTAATACAGTTTACAGCTTTGAAGGTCACTAAGGTTGGGTATCCATTCAAATTGCAAGAACCAAATTGTTTCTTTTCCTTGCGGTCTGATCTCGCATTGGATCGCTGCTAATTATACGACTGTCGTTCGGCAACATGTTGATACTATTATTGGTCAGACATTCAACAACAATTTAATAAAGTAAATGTAGTTAATGACAGCTGTACGCATAGTGGAAAATCAATCTTTGACCATATTAGTTGATCTTAGGAATTCATGTGAGAATCAATTCAGATTGAAAATCGATTTTTTAATGCAGCCAAAGTCAACACTATATAAAAAACTAGCAGCTCAAGAACCAAGAGTGGCTAAAGTGAAAGTGGAGTGTTTGTCTGAAAAACTAGATTTGAATGGTTTTTACAGAGCAAGTCTAAACCTTTCTTAAACCTATTTACGTTTTTTTCATCTATATCAAAGTCTAACAAGAAGAAAGGCAACAGAATTATCAGGCCTTTAATTTTGAACATGCAAAATCATAAACAAGAAAAGGTAGAAAGAAACAGATCTGATGGATAGAAATCAAAAAAGCTTGAAATAGAAATCATCCAGTGTGACAGTTTTTTTGAGGTTCTTTCCTGTTTAGCTTTCACTTTTCCTTTTGCATGGACTCAGTGCAGATAAACTTACATTCTCAGTGGAGAGTTTGATGCAGGTGGAGTAATGTTCTGAGATCTGAGCGTTTGACAGTTTGGGAACAGCAGCAGGAGTCCCCACAGCGCTGTGCAGGAGAAGCACAGACCCATCAGGCCACCAAGATATATGGAAAGCAGTCAAAATAAAACTGTGTGTGGGATGGTGTTTTACGTTGGTCTCTACAGCTCACCTGTGAGAAGCCGAGTCTGTAAAAGACGAGTCATTGGCAGCTTGGAGGTCGATGACTCTTGATCTCCTGCGCTGACGACGTTCCTGTTCGTCATCGTTGCCAGGGAAGGCGGCCAGCAGCGGGGTGCTGCAGGCTGCCGGCGACAGACCTTTGCTCTTGGTCAAAGAGGACGAGTTCCATCCTGGACGGACCCGGGACACAGGGGTGCAGGTTGCACTCATTTTATCTGGAGGCAAAGCAAATTAATACGGTTTTCAACAAAAGAAAACAGCTGAGTTTAAGCCAAAAGATGCTAAACTAGAATATTTGAGTATTAGAAAAGTAACATTAATTTACTTTAAAAGGCACATTCTTTACATGTCAAAGATCTGACCACCCTTGGACTGAAAGGCTGAACCACAAACTGTTTTAATTCAAAGTTTGCTTGTAAACAGACAAAATAAAGCATAAAGAGATTTTTATAATATCTGATGCTTTTCTTGCTGATTTCCACCAAATGTTTTTAGAGCACAGATTCAATCTTGGATCGGTTCACTGCAAACTCACAGTTGGACTGACCAAGTGCTGCGTTTATTTACAAAGGGATGGTCAGATCAACATAGAAACCACGGACACCTATCCGGTGATATCCACTAAAAAGAATGGTATGAAAACTCTACCGTGTGCTCCTATGCTAAGAGTGTGATTTCCGGCAATCGTTGTTAATCAGGCTATCAGAAAAATATCGGTAAACTGTTAAGGGTTTTGCCAAAGAAACTCGTACCTCGCGAAAGTCTGTGGGAACTCAAACCGTGCTAACGTTATGCTAACACAAGGCTAGCAAAACAACCCTTAGCTCTGATCTCAATGTTTGCTAACTGGTTCACGAGCTCAGAGGAGCTTCCCTGTTTAACATACCTGATGGATTTAAAGTTCAGAGCAGCCCTGCTGACCGATGCTCTTTGCTTTTTATACTAAACCAAAGGACAGAAGGAACAGCACCTCTTTCCTCCTGTTCAACGTTTGAATTTTGCGCCGAACGGTTTACGTATCACAACAAAACGTCATCACGTACAACATTCCCCGGAAGTAGGATGATTTTTTTTTTTTTTTCTTCACAGTTGATTATTCGCAGTTTGAAAATAACAGAGCAGTAACTTAGCGCCACGAATCGTATATGACTGAAAGAAGGCCAAACAAAATCAAACAAGAAAAAACAAGTTAGGTTGTTTCAAATATTCAAGGCTTTTTAAGGTCATGCTGAGATGTTTGTAAAAAATAAAAAATAAAATAAAGTTGGAGAACTATCAGACACCAAGTTTCCTCTGTGAGTTTTGAATTGAGTCTTGCCGTATTTTCATTTTAGAAGGACTTTTGATCGGTTCAATTATGAATCCCCGCATTCTGATAAAATACCTTCTACAGTTTCACACTTTCCACAGTGATTAAATTTACCTTCATTATATTTCTCTTTGAAAAATGTTTTCTTTGTGCCCAAATCTTAGACGTGATATGACTGTTTTCTTCCTCCTGCCCATTAAAACACTCCCTATTTTTTTCTATGAATTCTATAAAAGACAAATTTCATTCCATCTTCTTTTGTTTTTGTCATCTTTGTTTTATCTTTTACTTTATGATGATTTTGCTCCTGTTTGACTAAATGCAATAATTATTTCAACTGAACTCTGTAGCGTTGTCTGCAATGTGTTTTTCTGATAGCTGATGTCCATGGGGAAATAGCAGTTATTTCCCTCATTTGGATTCTAAACCTTGTTTTTGTATTTTCATAAAAAAGTCTGCCTCCTGGACAACAGTTTTTAATATGGATTAATGATGAAGTGGAATATGGATGAATTATTGACCTTTGTGGCAGTTTTCTACCATTTTCTCTGTGTATACTGATAAAATGTCAGTTATCCCCATGAATAATGAATGCTGCTCCAATCAGGTCTGCTTTATGCTTTGATGTGTCTGTATATATTTCCATACATCCATAATATTAATTTATGTATTCTATCTTTACCTTTATCCAAAATAACATTGAATTTCCACCTGTTTTTCTCCAGAGCCAAAATTAAAAGCATCCTGTGTCTGACAGTGAAAGCTGCACAGCACAGGAGAGGACAGTAAATGGGAGCTGAGGGATGCCGTCTTCTGGATCTGGACTTGGTTTATGCTGCAGGGGAGCAGAAAAAGCCCAGAGGCATTGCCAAGGATCCCAGCTACCTGGGTCATTCACTGGATCAGGACAACAATTAGGACATTAGATCAAAAACAAATAGACCTAGGTACAGTTTCTTTCCCAAAGCTATTATGGCAACCATGTGCATGAGTTCCTTGTTTTAATCCTAAGTCTCCTATGAGGCTCGGTTTTCTATGCATTTCTAAATTAGGTCTTTGTATCATATGTGCTTTTGTAATTATTTTGAGTCCAACCGTTTTGACAGCTCAGTGCACAGTCACACAACTTGATTCAAATATCTTTAAATGTAGTTCTGACAAGCCATCGTTTGGTGGCATCTTTTGTCATACTCTATATTCCCAAAAGTATTCGCCTACATGTCTTGTGGTGAGTAATGAACTTTAGTGGCATCGTCTCAGTCTATAAGCTTGATGACGATCCAGCCTTTGCAGTTACAACAGCTTCAGCTCTCCTTGGAACAACGTCCACAAGGTTTAGGAGCGTCTCTTTAGGGGAATGTTTGACCATTATTTCACAAACATATTTGGTTTTTCTGTAACCCCTCAAAACAACAGACATACAGACAGAAAAATATTCCACTTTGATGAATTATAAATAAACAACGGTCTAAAACTTTATTGGCATTAAGATCTTTATGACTAACAAAGAGCTTCACAAGTTAAAATATCACAAAGTTTCATAGAAAACTTGATACCAAAAAAAAAAAAGAATGAACATTAAATCTTTTAGTGGTGAAATGTTATTATTTTTATAAGTGAAGCACATAAAGTGTTAATACCTGATATGACTTGGAACCATTAACTGCTACCAGACATTTTCGGATCAATCTGCTGTTCTTTTCTTTTTTCTTTTTGGTTTAACTGTAATCAGAACATGAAGAGGACGCCTGCGAAGATTTGAGCTGTACTTTGCAGGTCATGATGAAATGTCAGAAAGGTTGTATTTTTCAGTCGCAGTCTGTTCTCATCAGTAGTGAAAATAAAGCCTTTGGCGGTCAAGTAAGTCTGGAGTTTTTTGATTCTTTCTTGTTAGCTGGATTTTTAACACTGCTGCACAGCATGAGACCACAGAGCTCAACGTTGGCTCCTGGACACGAATCTGTTGCTGATGCTCTTCAGAATGAGAACAATGACAAAAAAAAGGCTGGAGTGATTCCTTGATACTTCTGTGACTTGAACGTCTTGATCCAATAGACAAAAAAGAAAACTTTCACAGAAAATTCCACACCCAAAAAAACCCCATTGTGAAGGTTTGCAGCTTCTGCTTCCAGTTGTGGGTATTAATATGATAAAGTAAAGCCGTGCGCCTGGAGCGTGCTTGTGCTCTGAAATATTTGCTCGCTGTGAGAAAAGCACTTCATTGTGATGTATGGATATGGCATTAAAACTCAAATTAGTCTGCACTCTATATGCATGAGCAGACAAACATTAGCCCTCCGCTTCACACACGCGTGTCGACATGCAGCACAAATACCCAACATTCATCTCTTCAGCAGATGCCTCTGCTCTTTTACTTTGCAAAGAACATCTGATCAATTTCTCCTGCCTGGTCATTGATTGGAGATGATGACAACGATTAAATATCTCCGTTTTCTCTGGCCTTTGTGCTTCCCACTAGAAATATTCAGAGTACGTCTCAGAGGACGTTGGACCTTTCTAGCCTTATGTTCCTGTTTGCAGCCTGCTCTGCTGTGCTGCTGTTTAACTGCCTCCCCTCTTGCCCAGTAATTCACTTTGGTTTTGGGATTGGACAGAAAAGGAGTTTAAATTATGATGATCTTTCAGACTTTCAAAGTAAACTGCAATAGGGATCTTTTATGGTCATGTTAGTGTGCCTGATGGGGTCAAGGACGAGCCGACATCTTAGTCAGTAAGGCAGATTCTTAATAAAGGAACTCATCGCTCCAGTGCTTTTAATGAAATTACAAAACATAGAGGAGCTGTAAAGTGTCAGTTATTAAATCCAGAATAGGATGGAATAATACCCAACTTAAGAAAAGAAAAGCGATAGTCACATCCACCTTCTCTTCCAGGCTGTTATGCATCAACGCTAAATAAAAATGATCTACACCCACATCCACAAAGAATCCTAGACTAGAAGTAGCTCTTAG
This sequence comes from Jordanella pulchra, assembly GCA_034780135.1. Lineage (NCBI taxonomy): Eukaryota > Metazoa > Chordata > Actinopteri > Cyprinodontiformes > Cyprinodontidae > Jordanella > Jordanella pulchra. Next base: position 20,822 of record JAUZNJ010094719.1, read on the forward strand.
TAACGTCATTTTAGGAAAATATATTTTTTAAAGTTTTCTCAGAATCCTACCAAAGGAAGATAAATGTTTTTCATAAAGCATCTCAGACCTTCAGAGAGCTTCCGAAGTGAGCAGATGTTACGAGAAGTGAGGAGGACAGGAGAGGAAAACAGAGAGGTGATTAACTGATCCACCACCTAACGAGCTGATCATTAACTTCTATTACAATCGTACAGTTATTAATATAGAGATAAGTTCAACTTTATCATGTCCACGAGGAAAAGGGTTTAGTTTCAGTAGCTGGATTCTGTAAGGTGAATCTCTAGAAAATAAATTCATTGAGGACAAATAAATATTAGGAAAATTGGTAAATGATCATGAATAAAAAGTGAAAAAAATGTATAAAGGATAAAGTAGAGAGGAAGTTTAATAATATTTGCATACACAATCATGCAATTTGTCTCTCATCGCTCTTCTATTCCCCTCCCAGAGCGGTACAGACAAAGGCTCTGCTCCTCTGTCCTGTTAGGTTTTCTCCATCTTTTTCTCCATTTGAAGTTGGTTGCTTTGCCAAATGCAACCACTTTATCAAAGTAGACAAACAGTAAAATATCAACAGATGAGTCCACATTAACATCCGACACATGACACGGTAAAAGGAGCAGTATGGCGAGCAACATAAAGGAAATCATAAAGAACGGCAAAGATGTAAAGAAGGTACGATCAAACGTTCGTTGCTCTGTGACATTTAAGGTGGTATCACCATGAAAAACATTTCTAAATTCAGTCTAAATTCAGTAATTAGTTGATTTCTCATCTCAATTTCTCATTTCTCAATTTCTCATGTCAGAACTCAAGAGAGTTCTGACAACTCTATTGACATCAAAGGGGCATCATTTGAAGAGAAATGCAGACTGGTTTTGACTGCTGGCTGGTCTGAAGCTGTGACCATAGAAACCCTTAAATTCACACAGAAAGCACATATAGACCAGTCAAGTGTTTAAATTAAGAATTTCAAATTACTGGATTAAGGAAACGATTAACACTTGGTCAAGAATTAAAAAGAAATTTATGTTTCCTGAATCTATATCAAAAATTGTAAAACTAGCGAAGATACCAGATTTTACCCCAGCCACTATGGATAAAGGGTTTGAGAAATGGACAAATGGAGGACTGGTATTT
>JAUZNJ010094730.1:0-21982 GCA_034780135.1 Jordanella pulchra
TGCAATGAATAAATATAATGTACAAGTTACACCTTTTGAATGCAATTACTAAAATAAATCAAGTTTTTCAAAATATTCTAATTTACTGGCTTTTACCTGTATATCAGTCGTTAGCTATAGCTTGTTTTCTAGTTAGCCGTCATTAAGTGTTACTGTCTAATGTAAGAAAGTAGTAAAGTGAAATATCTAGGGGAAAAACCGTCTTAGAAATAAAATTATTCTAAACTAACGTATAACAGGTTAACTGAATCGACTACAGAAAAGACTTTAATGGTCAATGATTCCCTTCTAGCTACAATGAGATTCTTTTTCCAAAGCTAAGTTACAACATTATGCAACAATAATAATCTAAAGTGAGGATATTAGCAATTCCAAGGTAAAAAAAAAAACCCAAAAACATACATGCAATGGGGACAACAACTATTTAAGCATTTAGAAGTTATTCATTTTCATCATACATCCTCCACCAATATATGACGGAAACTAAAACAAAAATCCCAAAAATTAGAGTGAGATTTTTTAGATTAATTTGCATTTTACTGCATGACGTCAGTATTTGATCCTCTACCAACCTGTAAGAACTCCGGCTTTCACAGGAAGGTTAGTTCTTTAAGAAGCCCTGCTGTTCTCATCTCATTTGCAGTATTAAAATACACCTGTCCACACCCTTACTTAAACTCCAACATGTTCACAATGGCTAAGACCAGAGAGCTGTGTAAGTAAACCAGGGCCAAAGTAGTAGACCTCCACCAGGCTGGGATGGGCTACAAGAAAATTGACCTGCAGCTTGGAGAGAAAGCAACATCTGTAAGAATATGGAAGAATTTGAAGATGATGGTCAGTCTCCCTCCGTTATGGGCTCTATGCAAGTTCTCAACTCATGGGGCATCAATGATGATGAGGAAGGTGAGGGATCAGTTCGGTAGTACACAGCAGGACCTGGGCAAAGACATAAAGAGAGCTGGCAACACAGTCCCAAAGAACGTTGTTAGTAACACAACACCCCGCCCTGGATTTAAAGCTTGCACCAAACGCAGGGTGCCTCCTTCTCAAGCCAGCACATCTCCAGGCCTGTTTGAAGTTTGACCATCTGGATGGTCCAGAGGAGGAATGAGAGAAGGTCATGTGGTCAGATGAGACAAAACTCAAGCTTTTTGTCTAAAAGTCCACTTGAATGTTTGCAAGAAGAACAAGCACCACAACCCCAAGAACACCACGCTAACCATGAAGCATGGAGGTGGAAGTATCAACCTGTGGGGATGCTTTTCTGCAAAAGGAGATGACTGCACCTTGTTGGGGGGGGGTTTGGGTGGAGGATGCTCCGTAATACGCATCTCAAGGTTCTAGAAGGGCCTAGAGTCTCCTAGCTCCAAGACTGAACCCAACCAAAAACCTCTGAAAGAAGCCGGAAGTCCGTAATGTCCACATCTGGAGAGAGTCTGTATAGAAGAGTGGTCCAAGACCCCTGCTGCAGTGACTGCAAACCACGTCAAGAGCTACAGGAAATGTCTGAAGTCTAAGTATAAACCAAGGTTTCTGCATTAAATGTTTTATTTCTTTTTACTGATGTATCAAATATTGACACATGAATTAGTCACAAAAAACCCAGACAATGTCATTTTGTAGGATTTAGGTTTTAGATTTTGTCAATCACAACTGGAAAGTACTTCTGATAAAATACATCGACTTCTATATGATTTGATTGTGGAAATTCCTGCAGAATTGTTAGAGCATTAAATACTTGTCTTCCTCAGCAAGTTTTCTTCCTCTCAAACAGGACAAATGTATCTCAAAAAGGTTGGGTTTAATGCACTGATTTACTTTTTCTGCGTTGTCAAATCAGGTTTTATACTATGTTGAAGTAAAGATCCTAACGGTCACTAAGTAATCGGGAAAATGTTGCCTTTTCAAATTCTAACAATGTTTCTCTGTTTATCTTTTACTCATTGATACAAAACTTTTGAATTTTCTTAACCCATTTACTCATGACAATAATGCAAAAACAGAAACAATAGTATAAAGGGGACAAAAAGGTTTTCCTGTGTGCTACATTTAGGCTCACGTTCACATGTAAATATCTTTAAGTGATTTAGTTACCAGCTGTATTTATCCCTCTTCAGAAGCACTAAAGTTAGGAAATATGGGAGCAGGTTGTTGCTGGAATAAAATGTTTTTTTTGTGTCAATCTTCTGTAAGAAAAGCAGCAAAGTTGAGCTAAGGTTTTGATGTAGAAGGAGGGCTCCAGGCAGGAGGAATGCACTTTTGGTGATATTAATTATTTCTGTAAATACAGGAGGCTGGGGCTCCTGGGCGAGCATGTCAGTCGATTTTTAAATCCACGTGTGCTTGTAAGGTGTCTGCTTCCAGACAGCCGCCTAGCTGAGCAGCTGACGTTCCACCGGCGGACATGAGGGAATTGCACCAACACGCACACACACAAATCCACACACTCCTCCTCTTTCATCTCGTTAATGGACATTCCTCCACAAACGTCTGCAAGTCTACCTGACTGCAATCCTTTAAACTTTAATTCACTCTACATTTAGCTCTGGTCATAAATACCATATTAGGTAGCAGCAGCATGCTTTATGTGCTCCCTATGGTCGTGCTTTTGTTTTAATGAAGCCATTTGCAGCTTATGAGCAAAAAAAAGAAGGAAAGAAAGTCGCATATTAGATGGGATAGATCAGTCAAACCTATTCCCACACTGTGTTTTATACATGGGCTGGAATAAAATGAGGCTGGTGCCCCTCCACTGGCTCAGGAAGGATCTCTGTATTCTTGCATTTGTTTTCAGGTCTTGGTGATTTAAAGACGTCTGTTATTAAACTCTGACTGCAGGTTTACTGCCTCTCATTGATTTAATCACACTGCTCAGGTACAACAAAGACATTTGTCCCAGTGATGATGGCGTGTTTACCGCTGACAGGTAGGGATATAAATCTGTGAAATGCAAACACTGAAACAAAAAATAAAAAAAAAAAATTGGTTGTCATTGAACAGGTTAAATTGTAACAATTTAATTGGACTATGAAGATTTTATTTGCATTATCTGTAAAAAATTTTTTAACTGGAATGAATTTGATTAAAGTTGACTGGGATAAATACATTTTCTTTTAATTACACTCTGATAAACAGGCTTAACTGAAGTGATTTTTTTTAAATATATGAAATTGAATTAATTACCAGTCTGTCACCAGATTTTAAAGGTGCTGCTCACAGATGCTTTGTAGTCAATCTAATCAATCATTAACTACTTTGCAAAGTCTACATGTGATAAACTGGTGCTTATATACTCCAATAGACCTGTACAGGTGGGTCTAGAAGTCTTTCACTCAGGAGGGCTGAATAAAGATGCATGCCACACTTTTAAGATCTTTTTTTTAAAGTTTAAAGACCATTGCATTATTTTCCTTCTATTTAATCACTTTTAATTAATTAAAAAGTGAAACTGTAAATCTACAAAAATGGAAAGTTAAATGGGTATAAATGTTTCTGCAAGGTACTAAAAAAATGAAAGACAGGCTCCTGCATCTTTACCTGCTACAATAGTAATTAAAAAAAAGACATTTCCGCTTTAATCAGCACATTCATTTTACCTGTTTTCCTGCAAACATCACCTGAGCAGAGGTCATGTTTGGTTTTTTCACAATGCTCTTCTATCTGCATAACTGTGTTTGTACTTCATGAGAAATTTCTCATATTTTTCCTCATTTCCACATGGCAGCAGTCAGACAAAGTAAGTTCTGTGGAAGATTTAAAAACCAGAAGAATAAACTTTTCTTTGTCTTATGCGTGACTCACAAAATCCGTTCAGTTTCACATCTCCACATCTTAAGGAAGCCGCTCTTATGCATTTTTTAACATGAGAATGAAGGATGCAAATTTATGGGGAAGTTAAGTGTCCCCTCAAATTAAAACGTAGAGACGCAATCCAAAAGCCTTTCCTTTTATTCAGAGTTATCAGTTGGAGCTTTGAATGCCAGGATGTGGCGTCTTTTGTTTCTTCTAATATCCCTGGAAAATCTGGTTAAAATTGAAAGATGCGGCTACGTTTACTGTGCCGGCTGCACAGATTCCACAGTATTTTCACAGCTGTCTTGCCTGTGAGACGTGGCTGAAGGATGGATGGTGGAGGGGGGGGGGGATCGAGCTGCTGCGATCAACTCAAGTGTAAAGATGACAAATGAGAAGCAAAAAGGATAAACCAATACTTCCAGTGTTTGACACAATCTCCTGCTGCAGAGAAAATGGTTTGAAAACTAAAAGCGGTGTGTATTATCTTCAAAACGTCAGAAACTGTCAGTGCGCAGCTTCACTTAATATCCAGTACAGAGCCCTCCACCATCTTTGAGACCACTGAAAGTTTCAAGGAACTAAATATAACTGGAACATCTTTTGATTTATTTACCTCTTTAAATGTGGTCATTAAGATAGGAATCAATGATTTCCTGTTTCTCTGGGTTAAGGATGTGACACATGGGCCCATTTGTTTTCTCTTCATCAGGAGAAAGACAAGAGAACATCCTATTTGAGTAAAGCAAATGAGTTTTACCTCTGTTACATCAGATAATGGCTGCAGAAATAGTTACTACTTGCAATCTGAGCCACACCTTTAGATAAAAGTCAATTTGATAACCAGAACGATCTTGTTGCAGAATTAGTCCCACCTACTGTCGTCTGGATTGGCCCTGTTGTTGTTTAATGGTGATAACACTACACTATAAATAAATCACCATCATTGTTTGCATTATTGCTTAAAGTTAAAAAATGTATAGCATTTTTTTTTATTTAAAGAATAGCTTTATATTTTTCTTTTAATAAGACGACCAAGTTTCATAAATAAATTATGTAGAAATGACAGAAAACACAGTTTGCAACCTATTGACAATAAAAACCCCAATAAAAACTTTATTATTATGACTCTATTGAAATGTTCAGAATATATTGCATAAAACTGCTCAAGTGTTTTGATGTCAAAGGTATTAGGAGCCACAGAGGAGGGTCTGTGTGGCCCTGGTTCAGTCTGTTGGAGAGAACAGGGGTTTCAAACTCCACTCAAGGTCTGCTGCCCCTCAACTTTTGTCTCTCTGGTCAAACACAACCAAAAATAATAACTTATTACCCCAATTAGTGCTTCTAAAAACTGAAGTTGATGTCTTGGATTTGAGATGATGACGTTGGCATCATCTCAACCAGAATTAAAGCACTTTATTCAATCCGAACTCGGAGTAGATCAATCTAGATCTAGTTCAGGAACGCTTCTTATACAGCATAATTTACCTTAAAATTAACTGTCGGCTCTTCAGTCTATTCAACTTGTATATTTTTTTAGAATTAGGCTTTGAATATTTTAAAAGCAAATGTTATTTACTTCTCACATTTTTCTATTTAGTGGCATCTTTCATAGAAGCAGCAACAGCTTTACCTTTCATTTCCATCTGAGTCTAGGGACCTAAAAATGAGCTGAGTTTTTTCTATGAGATTAGAAATAAAAGATTAATTAATCGCCTTTTTACAATCAAACCCATGAGTGTAGTGGGTGCAGTTAGGTCTTGATTAATTTTACTTTATCCAGGAAGACAGAGAATATGACCAAATGTTCCAGTCAGGTTCAAATGACTCATGATCGCCATGAGTCAACGAACCCAGATGATTATCATCGACTCCTTTCTACGTTTCAACCATTACTGTTGGGCTGAGTACCATGGGACCGGATGGCAGCTGCTCTCAGGTAATGTTGCACTCATGCCGCTCTTATTAAACCTCTGGTCAAGAGCCAAATACAGCAGCTGTGTGTCCATCACCAACCTATAAAGCCTCTTAAGTTGGTGTTCATAAATAATATTATCCAAGCAAATCGAGTGGCCAATGTCAGACGTGGCCAGACAAACAAGCCGAAGGTCGTGGCTGCCACCCAGCTGCTGAATTATTGACGGATCAGGTATCAGGGTGGAGTCTGGACTGATGTAAGGGGAAAAGTTTTTACAGAAGGTTTTCATAAAGTTTTTGTAAAATCTTTTTTCTCACATAAACTCCGCTAGATTTTATCGTCTAAATGTCTTCCCTTCTTTTGCATCTTTGCGACACACTGTACCTGAGGTCAGTGGCCCATGTGGAAAAGTCCTACCAAAGCTGCTTTTTTAATGACTTGAATAATCTGGGGACATTGGCCTAACGCGATCTGACATTTGAAACAGCCATTGCAGGTTTCTGTTAATAAATGATTCACGCCGTCGGCCCAGGAGACCTGGAGTTAATGCCATCTCAGTGGCAATGGGATAAAACTTTGACTCGGATCCAGCTCTGCCCTCAAGGGAAAGGACAAATGGACACGGTCACTGTGGATCTGTTGCCCCCGTCTCCATTATGGAAACTCCAAATAAAAGGAGGGGGGTAAAGATGGGAGACAGTAATGATCCAGAGTCAGAATGCAAAATGCTGCGTCGCTGCTTTTATCCGTGTTTTCCCTCCATTGCAGAGAGCAGCAAGTTGTGATTCGTTTGACTGCTGCACAGTTTTAGGTGCACTAACAGCATCCTGGGGTCCCTCAGAGATCCCTAATGTGAATTTAATGACCTGACGCTGTGCAAATGACAAGCAAGCAAGGTGAAGGTGACAACCTTTCTCTTCCATCTGTATGATTTTTCTTCCCCCGTCGAGTCCTGCATCCATCCTCAGGTCTAGTTATCTGAAAGCCAGGCTGATGTTTAATATATTAGACCACTGTGCTTTGCTAGCAATCACCGCTGTGAATTTAAACAGTGGAAGCTCCTTTCTAATCTACATGTTTTGTTCATTATGCTCTAAAAAAAAAATCTTTGCTTTGTTCAAAATGAAGTTTGCTCTGAGGCAACAGTTTGAAACCATGGAGGAGTTGTACTGTATGTCACCAGCCAGCCAAGACAACGCACTGTACATCAGACTTTTAATTATGTAAACAGAGGCAGAGCGGCACAGCAGGGCCAAGTGACAAATTATTATGACTCAAACCTCAGCAGGCAAGGCCAAGGAAGCACAGCTTTAAAGAGACAAACTACATAACCTTAGAAATGGTTGTGGATTTGTTGTGTGTTCGTGTATTTGAAGGGTAAAATATGTTGTTTTGCTTTTTAGTTTAGATTTAAAGCTTGACATGAGGAAAAGAAATGTAAAGATTTTTTTTTTTTTTATAAAAGACTCTCTGGATACTCGCATTGATTACAGGTTACCTAATTTAGAAGTACATTATTGGACCTCGAAGTATACTTTAATGGAGAGCAACACGCAAAACATTTAGAGGAAAATACCTTTAAACTCTGATAATTTTCCAGTAAATAACCTTTAAATTAAGCCTAGTGAGGGTTTATGGTAAAACAAAAGCAGCCTGTGATGATGAAACTTTAACAGGCAGGGTTAACTTTACCAGAGTTATGCGCAAAAACAGTTAGTAACATTTAAATTAGGTTTAGATTTAATTTTAAATTCAATAAATTAGTAAAATCCACAGAGTTATTATTAGTTCTTTTTATTTTTACGTGAAAACAAATGTATGAATCTTTGTCAAGAACTGACTGACTTCTTTCTGCATTGGTGTGAATAAATTTTCAATAAAACCGAGGAAAGTCAAGGTGCCTCCATATTAAACCCGTTTTCTGCAAAGCAGAATTTGAAAAATGTTCACTTGAAGCTCTAGAAAGTAAACTAAGAGGTATCATATAAGAGAAGTTTTAAATAAGAGTGAATCCTGGTGATTAAAAACATGTAAAATCATTACAGGAAACTAAAATATTCTCAGAAAACTTGTAAACCCTGTTAGTTTCAGAAAGCAGCCTGTAAACCCTGTGGATGTGTGAAGGTAACTTATTATTTCATCATGTATTCAGCAAGTTAAACTATCAGTAATCTGTGGATTCGGTACAAATAACTAGAAGCATCAGAAAATAACCTGTAGGTTCACTGACGGTAACTTTCTTGTTCTCTGACCTAATTTGCTATTTTTTTCCTGACTTCTGGACATAAGCCTAATAAATACCACTATAGCAACAAACAGTGGTTATTCCATCTTTTACACTTACAGATTTTCCAATAACCTTTTACTCATTACCCAGACAACTACATGTAATTGCCATTAAATCGAGATAATATATAAGGTCGGATATTTTCGTCAGAGATAACGTCTCCACTGAGGCCACCATGGAGTACATCCAGGGGTCATCATGATCACATAATGGGCTTCAGGGGCCCCCGGTAACACAGAGATATCTATTATAACAAAAACTCTTTTATTTCTTTGAGAGGAAACCTTGCACAACACTTAACCAAGGCTGGTTCAATCTGATTAATGCTTAAACCAATTACAGCTTCCTCTAATTAGAGGACATTACCAGGTTAAGAGCTTTAATTTATCTTCCTCAAGGTTTTTAGTCATGAATCTGTGGACATTTGTCGGAAGATTTATTGACGTACTTTGGTATATTGGAGCTCAAGGGCCATCTATGACAATCCCCCGCCAAAGATGCAAACATGCTTGTGCGACTGTTGGACCGACGCTGTGATCTAAGTTTCTAATTAAGAAACTGGGAGCAGCGTGTCAAGCGCAGACGCATCACTCAGCTCCTCAGCCTTAATGCGGCCCCCGTAATGCCCTGTGTGGTCTCAATTACACTTTTCATGATGTGCAATAACAGCATTACTGCAAAGCAAGACATGCATTCATATACTGGTAATTAAATAAAAGCAGATTCAAGATTGGACAGAAGTGATCTTGAGCAATATTCATTTAGATGGATGGTGGACAACGCTGACCTCTTGGTTGATTTTTAAAGAGATGAAGCACAAAAGGTCGCCATTACTGTAAACAGATATTTTATGCCTCATTTTAGATTTATGGTGCACTTTAATGAGCAAGTAGCAGCATGACAGAGGTTCATAATAAAGCATTTCACTTTTGCTAGTTTGACCACAACTCTAACGTCGGTATTTAGAGAAACACATCCCACTTGGACCACATAATCAAATCAACGGAGCTCCAGAGGAAGACGATAGAAACCAACCACAACCATACCTTAATGCCCAGTGGCTTCCTTCAACATCATAGCTGTTTGTAGCTTTGACAATTATTGTCTGCTTTTAGCGCAGAATAAAACCTCACATTTCCTGTCCAAGTTTAGAAGAAATTTAACAAAAAAAAAAAAAAAAAAGACGCTAAAAATTAGGAGTGTAGCGATAAAAACAGCAAATACTTCATTTTTTTCAGCTGGGTTCATGTGTGCTGAGATTTTAAGACACTGAGTCCTCTGGGCTGTTAGCCTGATTACATGAACCCAAAATAAAAGCTTTAGTTTTTGATTTACCTTAACTTAAAAAGTTTGTATTATGTTATACCTTTAATTAAAACTAGAAACTGTGTGTAGACTTACTTTAATTTATATAGGTAAGAGGTCTCATTAATCTTCCAAACCTCCATGTTGGTGATGCCATTCTAGAATATGTGAATCTGTGAAGCTTTAAGACCCTTTTTCTCCCTCTCAGGATGGAAGTAACACTTACAGATCTTTAATATAAATAGATAGATAGGTGTACTTTATTTATCCCAAGCTGGGAAATTGCAGTGTAGCAGCAGCTTTACACATAGTGAGAGTCACAACACAATGAGATAAAGAAAAAGTAAAAATAACATCCATTTACATTATAAATGCGATATAGTACAAGTATAAGATAAAAAAAATATATATATAATATAAGGTATAAAGGTGCAGTGAACAGATTATAAATAATGTATTAAAACATGGAGTGCAGTACAGTACAGTGCTGGTTACTGTATGTTGAAACAAGAGTTTATTTTTTATTGTACAATGTGATGGCATATGGCAGGAAAGATTTCCTGTATCCTGTATTTAAGCTCCAGAATTGGTCGTCTTCGCTCTAAAATCTAGTATTATGCCTCAAATCATTTAGTTTTAACAACTAATGTTTCGTTTTGTCAAACCTCTGCTCAGCTGATGACAAAGCGACCTACAGGGGTCTACAGCCGCGGCTAATGCTAATACTCAGCACTGCCCCCTATCAGCGAGGAACGGTACTCCATGTCTCACTCTGCCAATTTTTTGTCTTGTAAATCAACCTTATTAACATTTAGTTTTCTCCCAAACTAAATCCAAAACATTGGATTTAGTTTGTGATTATTTTTTTCTTTCTTTCTGTATCGTTTCTATTATCTTTAATTCTGGTACCAAATTTCCAAAGTAGAAACGATAACCGTTTTCCTTTTTCAAAAGGATGTCCTTCAATAATAAACATTTAACTGGACTGACCTGAACCACAGCAACAGAACCTAGATTTGTCCTTCATCCCACCCATCAGTCAAACAGCCAGCCTTTTCATTGTGCTTTGGCCCCTGTGTTTCGTTTGTAAATCATTTCCTAACCCCCTCCCAGCATCCAGCAAGCTGAGGTCAGGCCGACCGTAGGGGTCTTGTTTCCATCCCCCTCCACCACCAGAACCATCTACCTGCATGGGTTCTCCGGCCCTGTGGTCTCGGGTGGAGGAGGAGGTGTTGCTAGTGTTGTCATTTGCCCCAGCGTGTCGCAGAGATACTAATGAACTTGCACAGGAGTCTTGGCTTCATCGGCTATTTCTGTCTTAAATCTGCCATTAACATTTCATTAATGTGCCGCCCCACTGCTGGCCTCCACTGCAGCTGGTGCCCGCTGATGATTGCCACAGGCTGCTAAACATCTCAGTGACTGCAGGTAGATCAGAGAGTCTGGATTTATGCATCACAGGCTGAGAGGCTGACTCTTCTATATAAACACACAAACGGTGCCTAAAATTATTTGTCTTAAGTATTTTTTTTCCCCCAGATTTCAGTTTTTACAATCAATCGAGTTTTCTATTTATTATTGGGCCTTTTTTGAATTTATCATGAGCTTTAAACATGGATGGAACAACAATCTAATGCTAATCCAGACCAAGCAAACTCTTACAGACAGCGATGGACCTCAGTACAAAATTAGCAGAGATTCAACAACGAAGCTTAATCAATAATGAAGGAGAATGAAAACCCTAATGAAGTAACAGAATTACCCATAATTAATGGACTGAAGCTTTAACCTTTGACCTCCACATTATCACTCTCTTCTCCAGGTATTACAGCTTGTACTATTAATGTACAACCTTCGTACACACATAGAACCAGAGTATTTGTGTATGCAAATCAGTCCGACTCTGTTCTGCTCAAGGCAGTATCAGTAGCTGAGGTATTCGGCTGATAATGAACACGGCTCGCCTGCGCCCCTTCCAACAACTTTAACACAATATTCTAATTAGACGTCTATGTTTATTTAATGCGTCCTGAGCAAATTAGTTGTATAAAATTATGACTAATTAAGTGCTGAATTAATAAACGGCAGTACTGTGGCAGCCTCTCTGTACTGCTCCTGCAAAGACGTGCACATAGGTAATCATCGTATCCGTGTCACTCATTAGGCTTTTTCATCATTATGACATGACAGATGATAACATGTGCTCTAATCTATATGCACAGACTGCTGCATATTTTAGATTATATTTGAAAACACTGCATGAATAAAAAATAAAAAAATCTAAACACCTACTTCTTTCATCATTGGGTCGATCCTGCTTTCATCATTTCTAATCTGCTGTTTTTGTATTTGTTGTTTTTCATCAGCAAATAAAAATCAAACAAAGGAAAAAAAAGGGAACATTTTTCCTCATATTTAATTCACCTAAAGACAACTTTTTAATGTTTTCCAGCTGGTGTTATTTTTTTTTATTGAACCCCCAACCCTTCAAAGATGGATCAGTGTTCCAGCTTCCTCTGCTTCTCCCCAAAACTCCCTCTTCCAGCTGATCTGCACTTGGATCTCACCATGTTCTGGATCTAGACCAAGGTCTCCGTTCACAGTGAAAAGGGAGTTAAAGGCATCCTCATATGATTCCCAGACCGACAACAAACTTTCCGTTTTCTCTTCATAGAAGTGACAACAGAGTCCAGTAGAGTCCCGTATCTTTTTGAACAGCTGAAAACCATAATCAAGGTTTGATAGTGTAGAATATCAACATATATGCATCTCTTTTCTTGCAAAAGCAACAGCAAACAATATCTAAACTGAAGAAAAGCTTTCCCACAGCATGATGCTGCTGCCTCCATGTTTCTCCACAGTGATGATGCGTTCAGGGCGATTTCTGCCTTACAGTGTTTCAAATGTGGTTTAGATCTAATCTGATCAGATCACATTCTTGCTTTGTTGCTAATCTGACTGCAAACGTTACTTCATTACACTTTTTTTATGCTCCGTCTTTTCTCCAGAGCTCTGGGAGACGTTCAAAGTTCAGGATTTTGTTCTAAAAAAATGCTGCTTCAAACATCTCTTTAGCCATCGTCCTTAACCCGTTTCCTGTGCACTTCTGTCTTTTGTTGTCTCTAAAGAGCATCTAAGATCTTCCCAGAAACTTTGAGTTGATACTCATCAGTTTAGATTTAATAATAGAAGTGAATTTTTTATTAGTGGTATTAGACTTAAACTAGGGGAACACAAATACAAGAAACACTTCTTAGTTTCTATTTGTATTTTCTTCCAAACCAAGTATAATTGACCTTATAGCCGTTGGTCTTACACATAAAAAGAAACCCAATAATAAACAGTAGAGTTTGTGTTTGCAAAGCTAATACTTGAGCAGCCAGAGTGGACGAACGACCAAACACAGAGATAGACTAAACAGAGCAAGGGACTTAGTTTGTTAAGAAACTGGATTCAAAAGTGAGAACAAACATTGGGTTTAGTCTGGATTCAGCTTCTCCAAGGTGGTACTGATGGATTCAATGAGCACAAGGAACTAAAAGAAAGCTCCAAAAACCATATCAAACACTCGCGGCTACAACCAGCATGTAACATTTGGGCCTCAATGACAAAAAGACGGAGAGCTGGCACGATCCGAGAACACATTTGATATTTCTGGATCAGTGACGCTGTAGGTAGGCAATAAATCTGTCAGTATTTAGCAGCGAGCGCAGGGAAGGAAAAAAAAAACAACAAAGTGCTACACGAGTGATGAATATCCAGCTTTATCAAATATGTGTGTGATATATGAGATTGGCTCATAATAGACGTTTAGTTCTGCCATATGGCTGGACCTGCCTGCCAAGGTACAAGGACTCAGAATATGGAGGTAAGCTCTCGGGAGAAGAGAGCTGCAGCTCACTTCCAAACAAATGTTTGATTGTAATGACCTGATGAAGGACGATTTTATTCGCTATTAGGGGTTCGGTTGAAAAACACCCAAACATCAGTGAAACTCTGTCTGCTGTTAATATTAAGCGAGAGTTAAATGCTGGGAAAGATTTGCAACCCAAAAGGAATGAAGTCAAGGTAAAAAAGAAAGCACACCCTCTGTGAGATCTAGGGTTTCACATAAAGGAGTAGAAACCAGCTGCATCTCATTAATTGATCCTCATCAGTGTGAGAACCTCGATGAAAGCCTGTTTCTGGAGAACAGGGCTGCTTTAACTTGATGCCAGGAAGGAGAGAAATCAGAAAATATTTACTATTAATAACTAAAAAACTAAGATTGGGATGCAATATTTTAAAAAACACACCTAAGGACTGTATCCTGTGGAATAAACTTCATTTTGGTTCTATAAGCTTCTGCTCTATTTTGGTCGGCGGTTGCTGCAGAGGAAGCCCACACCACCAGCCTTCTACCACCATGTTTGGAAAAGTAGATGCAAGAAGTTTGAGCTGATATACTTGGTTTGGTTTTCTGTAAATATGCTGCCGCGGAAAATGGCTCAACATGTCACTGCAGCGTGCTATTAGACCCCACAGGGCCTGGGTAACATGGCTAACAAGCCTAAATCATCAAAAACACGCTACATCAAACATCACCTGCTGATCGTTTGGCTCTTTGTTATAGCTCAACACTTATATTTTAGTCTGTTCTGTCCGAGGACTATAGCTGCTGTATAGACCTGGGGGACACTAAAGCTTAAAAAATAATATTTAAAAAAAAAAAAAAAAAAGATCTTAGGTACAACAGCTACACGTTTTTAATAAAAGAACATTTTAATTTTTCTATCATTTGAAGCTAAATAGAACCACATCTATTACTGGTTCCTTCTGAAACTGATGCGTCAAAACGTCTTAAAAAACATTGATCCAAGTTGTTTTCTTATTAATGAGAATAGAAAAAAATGTTAGAATGTTTTTAATGTTGAAAAACGATGTACAAACTAGAGGAAAACCTGCAGGATCTCTTTTCACAGGACTTAGATCTACAATAATCAAAACGCTTAAAAAAACTAAATTCATTATTTAATCTATATTGTAAATGCTTAATTTATCTTTTATCAGATAAAAAAAAAAGTGGTTTGTTATATTAAAACATTATTATGAGGATTTTTGATTAAATGATTTTGGACTAATCTGTTTTAGCAGTAGGACACCTTCTCTTTGGGTATTTCCTTTAGACTACTTCTATAAACCCAAACATCTAACAGAGTCTCAGACTGTAATGTCTTTGAATCTTTCACAGTCTCTGAGGTCCTTGGTGTGAGCTTGCAGGCAGGATCCCTCCTGGATCACTAACTTAAGTGTTTCTCATTCTAAACTTGGCCTGGAAACATCTTTGTAAGCCATCCTTCATTAACAGAAAGCATTGATTGCCTCTCTGAAGGCATTGCTGATTTTCAAGTGCATAAAATAACTAAAATCCTGCTTTTGTGTGTAGAGGTGCTTCCTGTGCTGAGGAGTATTTAGCCACTTCCTATTGTTTGGGTTGTACGTTGTTCCGTAGATTTTAGAGAAAATGGAAGAGATCCTCGCCAATTTGAAGATGTCCAAGGTGAACCACAGGATGAACCCTAAACCACATCTATTACAGTGATGACTTCATCAGTGCCATTTGAAAATAACAGCCTTTCGTCTTGAAACACGGCACACATCCATCAAAAGCTGATTTTGGAGAGTAACCCAGACGGACTCCAGTGTGACAGGCATGCCAAAACAAATAATGAGGCAAATAGGTAAACAAGGAGCGGCGTTTGGAGAAGTCTCTTGGAGTGGAAGGTAAGCAAAACAACTGCTGCTCCGCTGCCAACCTCCAGCCCCTGAAGGCGAGGGGAAATCTCCAGCCGTCTGCTTGAGAGGAATATTGCTCGGGGTGACCTGGGAGTAGGGCGGTGAGGGTACGCATCACATGGGTGCAGATGCCCCTAGCTGTGAATTCCCCGTGTGATTCCCAGCTGGCCGGACCTCTTTAGCCACATTCCCCTATCTGTATCTGAGCATCTTGGGGCTTTATTTAAAAAATAAGGGAATTATTTGAGTCTGTTTTTTCCCCATCTTATAATGAACACCAAAATCAAGAAAGAACCATCTTTCTTTGTCTATTCTGCAAAATAATTACCACCGACTGGCTAGGATCAATAGATAGAATCCAAACGGTAGAATCGTTTCTGATGAGTTCAATGGACTTCAGATGGACAGGAAGTGTAGGCTTTGTAATTCCAGGTGGTCAGAGAGGGATTTTTGGCAGGCCGACCTGCGCAAGATGTTACAAGGAGCGCCAAGAACAGAGGGGGGACCTGAAGTAGGTGGAATGTTAATCACGGAGAACGGAGAACATGTGTGACAAAGGGAAACGATGGAAAACACATGTCCCATTTCACACTTATTTACCTTTGACTGCCAAATCCCTGCCAGATTAAAGGGAGACAAGGCGTTGGGGGGGGAGGCAACCGCAAAGGTGGAACTCTTTAAAGCGCAACTCTTTGATGAAGACGCCAGCTCTTTGATAGCATTTCAAACATCTCAGAGAGGAAAGCAGAAACCTTGGCGGGACTGAGAGCTCGGGCCTCGACGGGGCTCTGACAAAGAGCTGTGTTGTACAGACATGGGAGGGACGCTGATAAACTGTTGCTCAGGACAGAAGGCCATTGTGCTCCTCACGTTTTACACATTACAACTAAAGGAGGAAGATGAGGAAACTGCTGTTTACTGTGGTTTTAAACCCTAAAACTAACAAATATCCTGGTATTTTATCAGTAATGAGTTCAGGCCAATGTACACAAAGACGATCTGAAACTTCATCCGAATTAAGACTTTAAACATAGCGACATATCTCTGCTATTTTAATCAGTGGGTAATGAGCAACTGTGTTATTATGCAGCTCCATCCCTTCATATAAGTTGTTTGAAGCACGTCTTCTGTTGTATTTTTAATGGCTGCTGCAAGGCAAAATTTTCCCTGAAGGGACAATAAAACCAAGTGAAGCAAAGTGCATTATAAATTGTCTTATATAAAGGTACTCTGGCTCTCTACGGTAAAAATACACAACATCTTAACTGCGTGCTTTCTTAGAAGAGCTCAATATGTCTGTAATCAAGTCTGTAAAATGCCTTTTGTTGGTTTGGCCTTTGGACTTCAAAGAGAGACGTCTTGGCCTGCAGATTTAGCTTTTTTTGTTCCGTTGATTCTTCTCTCTCTGACCCGTCCAAACACTGAAACACTAGAGTCCATCAACATCATAAACTTGTTAGGAATGGTGCCTTACAGCAGAAAAGTCACAGATGCAGACCAGGGGCTTCCTGCATAGAGACTGAATGTCCTCCCTGTTGCATGCTGGGATTTTTACTATTTAAATAATTCATACTTGACAATAATCGCCAGTCTCCTCTTTAACAGGTAACATCACAGACCTCATGTGTGTCTTCTCACCCCTTTGATTGTGTTCTTTTCCACTAACCCACATAGTCAAATAAGCATCACTTTATAGTTCATCAGTACACAGTTGGGAAATAATATGTAATATCAATAGTACCGTATTTTCCAGACTATAAGCCGCTACTTTTTTCCCCACACTTTGAACCATGCGCCTTATGCGTGGGGTGTGGTTTTCTGTGGATTTTTCTTCAACAGCCAGGGGCAGAAGTCAAAGTAGGAAATCAAAGAAGAAAAGCACAACAGAGAACAAATATCCCGACAAGCTAACGAGCTAACATTCTTCTTCTTTCCTACTCCAAGGGGCAATATGTAGAGCATATTTTGGGGATTTCACGGATTGTTAATGACACCTGGTGAACATGTTATGACCTCTAGAAATATATTTACAGGGAAAATAGTGGCGTGTTCAATACTTATTTTACCTGCTGTAAGCCGTCTGGTTTTCCCCTCTCGTTGTTGGATCTTCCATCTCCCAGTCTTAAATGTTTGCTCCTAGTTCCTCTGTTAATGCTTGATACCCTATTTTTCCTCCTTAGGAGGAATAGATTTCCTTTTATAATTATTAAACTATGTGTCTTTTGAATTCCAGTCTGTATCTTGGTCCTCTAAGCATCGAAATATATAGACATAATAAAGATTTTGGAGAGACTTCGGTAAAGCCTAAAAGCTACTCTGATTGAGATGCTTTTGGATGATCTTTCACCGGCAATCCTAAAAAACAATCTCTCATTAAGGTCAACTCTGTCTCAGAGACACGAGGTCCAAAATTTGTCCACAGAGATGCCAGGAGTGGGACAGTCAGTTATCAAGTTTCAATAGTATTTATAAAAGTCTTCACCTCACTATATGTGTACATGCAGTCTCAGAAACGTTATGCAAATGATTAAGCTCTGCACTGGTGGCAACATGAATTTATTTACAAGACGATCCTGATTCTCTTGGACTACCTGAAACTCTAACCTTTGAGTTTTTGATCCAGAGAACCACAGTTACCTGCAGCCAAAGCCTTCAGCCATGACTATATTCACGGCTATCAGAGGAATTTGTCCCGCGGAGCTGCAGCGTGGAGAGAGACGACAATGGCGTCTGATTTCCACGGCTGTTTTATTCTGACATAAACCAGAGAATACCAGCAACGCTCTAAAGAGACTTAAAAAGTGAGTGTGATTGGAGTTGAGAAGTTTGCAGCTGTAATGGCCGTTCGAGATAAGTGTAACTTATTTCATTTGTCGGTAGCGTCACATGCTCTCGCTGCTTTGAAGTGGCAAATTAATGACAAGCGAGAACAGTAGCCATTCTGCGAGGAGAATGACCCCTTTTCTAATGGCTCTGTGGCACAGGGAGAGAGTCATCTGTCGGCCCCATCTAATTATGTGAATCGAGCAGTTTGAAAAGTGTCTTAAGGCTGTTTAGGAATAAAAGGGACATTTAAATGCAGAG
Source organism: Jordanella pulchra (assembly GCA_034780135.1). Classification (NCBI taxonomy): domain Eukaryota; kingdom Metazoa; phylum Chordata; class Actinopteri; order Cyprinodontiformes; family Cyprinodontidae; genus Jordanella; species Jordanella pulchra. The sequence goes on from JAUZNJ010094730.1 coordinate 18,165, forward strand.
CACTTGGAAAATTACAGATCCTTCAAAAATACTTTCCACGGACACTTTGCTTGTGTGCAAAGAAGTCCTATTTCTTCCTCCGTCTCGTTAATTCTGTGCTCAGAGAGAAAAGTCAGCATTCAGTGAGAGGCATTCGGAGATAACACCCCCCCCCAAAAAAAAAAAAAAACTCAGAAAATTTCCACTTTTCCAACAGAAGAACTGCATCCAAACTTTCCAGCCTCACTTCAATGGAAAACCACATTCAGGCTGAAGACAATGCTGCTGCTGTTCCTTAATCTAGAGCTTCATCATCCGTAAAAAACATCTCGTCCAAGGTTTACAATTCATCTATGATGATAAAAGCTCGAGATACATTCCATAAAGGGATTTTAGAAATAGTAAAATAGCAATTTATGGTTATTTTAAAAACGTTTATTCCCTGAAAAAAAAAAAAAAAACAAACAACAAGATGGTATAATTGCTTAAAGCAAGGTGAGCTCGTTCCTCTTTTGAGTTAACTTAATTTGCTGGTTTATAATAACGTCTATGAAACAAATCTAAGAAACATAAATTCATTACTTTATTACATATTTACTTCATCTGTTTCCTCACCTGAAAATGTCTCTGAGCCTAAAATGGATTAACTGTAGCAGCAAGAACAGATAACGGATGATGAACTGGTGACGAACCAAGTGGAGTTTCTACAGAAGGAAGCAGTGTTTATTTTTTAAATCTTTTTAATCATTTCATAATGTACAGGTTATATACTGGTGGCCCATCAGTTTATTTAAACCTTAAAAACTAAGCCTTAGTTACTCCAAATGGACAAAGTTTGTAGGTGTTAATTGATAGATAAGTAAATGAATGAATAAATGTATAAATTTTCATTTAGGGTCATCACTGTCTATATCTGAGCACAAACACACTATGGGGTCATTTTCCACACAATAAAATGTTCTTCCATTTGGTCATTAAGGTCAAAAGTCCCTCAAATAAAAAAATATATCAGTAAAAAATTGTTTTTTTTGTTTCATAAAAACAATTTTAAACAAAGACAGACTTATTTTAATGCAATATTTAGCTCTTAATTTCAGTATTTCTTAGTTACTTTCTGTTGTCTGTGCTGCGTTCAAACGGATCCAAACCTGTGACCTGCTCAGCCAGTCAGCCTCCGATCCACAGAGGAAAGTTAAAACTAATTACAGAAAGCAACAACATTTAGTACACATTTTAAAATAAATATTTAAATATTGTTTGTCATGTTATTATAAATTTAATTTCATTCAAGTTATTTTAGGATCTATTGATGTTTTAATGACAACTTTCCATTAACCTCTGAGATGCGGTTTGCAAAACAAGTACTTATAAAATAAACACAGAAGCACAGAAACCAAGGTTATTTTTCATTAATGAATTAATTGATTATGCAGATATCAATTCTTTATATTTTATCTGAACTCTGACAAGTTTTTTCTTGCCTCTCAGGTTCTCCTTCATTTAGACCTGATCTATGAACTGTATGACTAAAAGCTGCCCTTACCACCTGAGCTCTGGTTTATGCAGCTCCCCCAGAGCTACCTTGAACCTTTTTTCTGTTTCTTGGGTGGGGAGGTTATCCAACGCTAAAAAGTCAAATTAAACCCACTAAATTCTTTGTTTTCTTAAGAGTTATAAAAGTGATGCAAATTTGAAAAAGATCCCCAAACACTTCCTGCAAAAACTTTAAAGCAAAAGTTAAAGCCCTCTTCTAATTGAAATATTAACATATTTTACCCTGAGCGCAATAAAACAGGGAGATTTTAACATGTTTTATTAACTTCCTTAACTTGAACTTGTCTTGTTGTTTTTCTTCTGCTTATTTCTTCTAATTATAAACTCATTGCTCATTAGCAGCTGCGTTCATCGTGCCTACATCTGCTCCTGGAACCTTTTTCTGTTTGTAATTTCTTCTACATTAGCTCTTTAACAGCCCTGCCTCGCCAGCGCTGGTTAGGACTCCTCAAGATGATGTGTTTTAATACCTGACATTCTGCACGGGGAGTTTTTCAGAGGTAAGAAAACTGGGAAATCATTCTTTTCATTAAACTAACTCCGTCCTGCTCATTTTCAGAGCTGCTGTCCCGACGGACGCACACCCTGCTTCCCTTCTCTTACAGGGTATGATGTGTGGATGAAGGCTCTCTCCAGTGCAGTAATGACTGTACAGCAAGATTTTCAAGGGCCCGCTCATGACAATCCCATTTTCTGTGTAATTTCATGGTTGTCTTCTTGAATGAAGATATTGGCTGCTCTGAAGCACGAGGTCAGAGTCTCCCTGCTCCGTTTTCTGGATTGTTCCGGAGTATGTTTCCCTTCACTTGATGAAAAGTAATTCATCATTTACACCCCTGAATTCTGCCACTTTCTTCTCTTTTTTTCCTCCCCCTCCTCTCCTCTCTTTTTCCCTATAACAACTTTCTTTGCCTCTCTGATTCCCTGGTGCCACCTTCGGCGGTGCTGAGAGATGAATCGGTTCAATACGGCGCCAGGTCAGCCATCTCAGAGAACAGGTTAGCCCTCCCAGGCCTCCTGCTGCCCTCCAGTCCTGATAGACTTTGTCACCTCTCTACCTCTGGAAGTCAGACCCTGTCAGCTCAGGCATCCTTCGGTGTCCCCGAAGTAGCTTTGGCACCCAGTGGGGCGTGTGAGCTTAAAATTGATTTTTCTTTCCCCCCTAATTCTGTTTTTTTTTTCTGTTTCCTCTTCCTCCTGATCAACCAGGTTCCCTTAAGGGAGGTGGCTGACAGCCAGCTGACGGCCTCAGCCAATCAGGAAGCAGCAGAGGTGTAAAAAAAACATCCAGGGGAACTTCTCCTGTGCCTCCTGGAGCCAGAAGGGGCAAAGGTTTCTGACATGCTGAGGAGGAGGCAGAGGAGGGCTAAGAAAGGGTGGATGCTGTTGCTAAGAGACTGGTTGAGTTTCCCCTTCGTTTCACGGCTTTGCTACCACTGATATCCACCAACTCAAGGGCCCCTTAACCTCACTTTAAACTGTTTTTATTCCTTCGAAAGTTCAGAGGAGGAACATGCCTCCTTTAAAGATGATATCACCCTGCATTAAAACGATGGGCTGCTTTGAGCTTGACCAGACACCGTGTTTAAAAATGAGACTCTCTTACAGTTACATAAGAGCACAGCGTGTTTTAGCATGTTAGCCCAAGAACCTTGAGAGGAACCACGCTCTCTGCGACATGTTTGCTGGATTCAAGGAACCATGAGGAAAGCGGTTTTATGCCAAGCAAACATTTTTAAGTTTGGTAACATTCTGAGAAATGTTATGCAGGGCTGTTCAAAGCCTGAACAGACAAAGAGAGAAATGAGGTGTGGCTGCAGGCGGGACAAGAGGGGCTAGTTGGTCTCTATTGGATTGGCAGGGACTGAACGCATGGGGATGGGTGGGGGTCTCTGTTTTGATTGCCAACTTATTATATCAGTCATCTTAAAGTATAATTGATGTGAATGCATGATCACTGCACCCTAGTGAAAATTCAAACTGATGTAAGCGTAGCTCCAACAAACGCAGGACAGTTTTAATGGCGACATAGCGAAGCAAAACACAATCCAAGGCATTTATTGAAGATTTTTTTTTCTGATCAGGAAACCTTAAGAGAAAAAAAACGGGCAACATTTGTTTCTTCATAGAGTCAAAGTCATTTCCAGACATTAACAGACAGAGGAGTAATGATTAAGCGAATTAGGCTGTGAGGGAATTCGTGTCCGAAGTAGGCCTGTCACGATAGCACATTTTGCTGAACGATTAATTGTCTCAAAAAGTTATTGCGATAAACGATAATATTG
>JAUZNJ010094741.1:0-15700 GCA_034780135.1 Jordanella pulchra
CAGGTTTGAATCCGGCTTGTGGTCCTTTCCCGCATGTCTCTCCCCCTCTCTCATACCCCATTTCCTGTCAGCCTACTGTCTGAAAAACAAGCCACTAGTGCCACAAAAAGCTCAAAAAAAACCTGCCCACTGTATGTTTAGGTTGGTTGTAAAGATGACAGGTGAATCTCATTCTCGGGTCTTAAGCCTTGCAGCCCTTTCTTTTTGAATAACTGTCTCACATTTATATTAACTATGACCAGCTTCATTTCCCCAGAACAAAGAAATTGCCAGAGAACGATACCGCCTCTCACAAGTCATCCCAGGGATAGTGAATTTAGGGTAAGTGCCTACTTTAACGTTTGCACTGTTCTTTATTTGGTTTTCATGGCATTATTTCAGCAAAGCCCTTTTTGCCCCTCTTCAACAAAGGCCTAAGTAATAACTGATAGTTGTTCTTTTAAAAGATTCAAAAGAATGCAGCTCCTCCAGAGTCACCATGGCCTCTTAGCTGCTTCTCTGTTTTGGTGTAAGCCTGTGTCTTGGTAGGTTTTGAATTTTTATCAAGACATTTTACTGAACTAATGGTAAAACCTTAACTAAATGTATTTTATTATGAAAAACTTATGAAAACTTAAAGCAAAATACATTTAAAAACTCATCAGTCTCTTTGGTAGTAATTCTATCACTGCTGAAGGGCACAAATGCTGCTCTGAAAATGAAATTTTACTGAAACCAATCATCAAGGGTCTCTCTTCACACACTTGTTGTAGGAAACACACAGACTATACCCCAACCCAAAAACTGAATAATAAACCAAAAATAATATTTTCATCTGTCCGTCTTGTGAAGTTGAACAGAGGCTCAATCTGATCTTAAAAGTTTAGGAGTTTATTGACAAGCAAATCCTGCTTTCTCCACAACTTTAGCCCTGACCTTTCTGCTGTGTTCCTTGGTCTTCATGATGCAGTTTGTTTTCTAATGTCCTTTAAAAACCTCTGTGGTCCCCAGCTGTATTTATATTGGCAATGATTTACATATCAGATGGCTTCTATTCACTGATTAGGTCATTTTCAAAGTCAAATATTTACACTGGATTTTGTTTAGTGGCATCAAGTTAAGAAAGCTGAAGAAAAATCTATTCACAAATGTTTCACATAAAGGTGAACAAAAGCTCATTTCTTTTTGTTGTGGCCCAACTTTGACAAAATCCATTAAAACCCACAAGGGCCACAGATGCACCATGGACAAGTAATTTACACAGGCAAAAAGAAATCAATTTTCCAGGTAAAGTCCTTTTCGTTTGTCCTTTATTTTTTTCCTTTCCAAACAAGCAATCAGCAATGGGCAAACTTTTTTTCCCCTGCTTCTCTTGCACTGTTAAAAACCATACGCCCACCCAGATGCATGCTAGTCCTACTACAGTACTAACAGCCTGTTTAAACTTAATCCACCCAAATTGCTGAAATAAAGATATTCAATGAGCAGGGAACAAGGACTGTCTAATGAGTGAGTGTGCAGTTTTTAATGACATCCATCTACAACATCTAACATCTGACCTACATCTAACATCAGGTGCACAGTTGCCCCTGAAACTGAAATTAGGTTTTTAAAAACCTCCATGTTGAACTGTTTGCTGCTATCACTTTAATGTATCAAGACTTTACAATACACTTTATGAATGTATTGTATGGCAAATGTTTTGGTTTTGCTTTTAATTTTACTTTTAGATGTTTTGAATTTCTTAGTAGCTGCACAATATGCAGAAATCCTAAAACAAAAGCAGCATTTTCTTATATTAATACAAGTAACTGACTACATATATGCACAGAAATGTAAATTTTCTAAATGAGCACTGAGTCTATTAAACATTCAATTACACATTCAGGAAAGGAGATAAATCAACACAAAGTGTAATTCAAACATGGGCCCCGGCCAGACATCTTGTTTTTGGTTGGAATGTGGTTTTCCAGCAGTCTAAATCCATGAAGCAAGTTTGCTCACAACAGCCAATACATCTCTTGAATCTGCATCCCCTTGTAAAGCAAGGAAGGAAGTCAGAGCTCACAACTGTTTATTTAAAGCTGGCCTTGTAACATAACGCCCAGCTTTCATTGCTTCTCTGCTTCACGAGCAAAAGGGAATTAGCTTTTTCAAGTTTGTTTTATAAGAATCATAAATAAAGCAGCACTTATTCAAACTGAGATCCTCTTTCTCTGAGATGGAGTAAGCCTTGCATGGGTGGCATTGGAAATACTGAGGCAAGCTGAACATGTTTATATTACCGTGCCCCCAGGGAGAGCGGAGCTTTGTGGTGCAGATGGATTACAGGGGAAAGGAGCTGTTGTAGCTGCTTAAAATTTGGTGTTAATGGTGGGAGAGAAGTGGCTGTGTAAGTGTGATATGTTCGCTTCACAGGTCAGTCATTTCTGTTCACGTCAGTGAGAAAAGGGGGAATTCCCATACTAGCTACCATGAATAAAGGCCATTTTGATAAAGCTTTAAACAATGTTGTATTGTGAAGGAACTTACCTTCAACTCAGTGTTTCCCGAGAAAATCTAAGACATAAAAATGTATCAATTACAACTCTTTTTTTTTTTTTTGCTTATTATTTTACTACATCTCAGTGATAATGACAGAAGTTGTATTTTTTAAATTATATAGCAAAAAAGGTTATTATGTTACACAAAAAGAAAGATTTAATCTTAAGCGGCTTTCACTGTTTCCTGCCTTGCCATGAATGTTGAAGTAGTTAAAAAGCACATTACATAGGTCTAGATATGAGGAAATAAATCAAGTCATGTCATATGTTATGTTGTGCTTCTCTTGAACGTGTTAACAATCAGGATAAGGGTGTACGACTTCAATTGTCCTGGTGCTGTTGGACAGGGTACATCACTTTTCCAGTTTGTTCCCACTTTTAAAGGTGTATATTCAAGTCATGCTGGGTGTGGACAATAAATCTAAATCAATATTTATATTGAAATATAGATTAATTCATCCATTCATCTTCTCCCGCTTCATCCGTCAGGGTCGCGGTTTGACCGGTGCCTATCTCCGGCAGACCATGGGCGTAAGGCGGGTTACACCCAGGACAGGTCGCCAGTCTGTCACAGAGCAACACATAGACACACAAGGACAAACAACCATGCACACACACACACTCACACCTAGGGACAATTGAGAGACGCCAGTTTACCTAGCAGTCATGTTTTTGTACTGTGGGAGGAAGCCAGAGTACCCAGAGAGAACCCATGCATGCACGGGGAGAACATGCAAACGCCTTGCAGAAAGACCCCAGACCAGGATCGAACCCAGAACCTGATGGAATTATATAGTTTCAACAACAATTAAGAAAATATATCATGATATAAGTTTCGATCATATCGTCTAGTCCTAGTCAAGTCCTAATTCCCTCAAATCCTACTCAAATAATCAAACTGTGCAAATGTATGGCCAGAGGATAAATAAATACTTTGTTGAAGAGATTGATCAACCCCGAAAGTGATTGTGGGAACATTTTTTGTGTCTGTTTTTTGCACATTTGAATTCCAGGTGCAAATCAGCACGCAAAAATGTATGTGGTGATTGTGGCCACAAAAGAGCAATTGGTGTGAATGAAGACAGTTGATGGAGAAAGAGACTGTGCACATATCAACATATCAGAATTAGCCATGTTAGAATATAGTAAGTTGGTAGACATCTATGCAAGTCAACACATATTAATGCAGTGGAAATACATTTTTATATGCAATTAAACTAAAGCTAAATATACCATTTCACTTAAATATTTTAGCATGTCCATTAAAAAAAAGAGAAACATTGTTAGCCATCCAAGAGCAACCATCACGCAGCCTCTAAATGAACTTGGGTTGTGGGTTAGGGGCCGCCTAAAACTGTTCATCCCTAACTTGTGGTGAAAGGGATTTTCCTTCTCCCTCTATGTTTTTTTACAAGCCCCTCATGAAGCAATGCTATGTTTTATAAACTTATTATGGGCCCACCTTGTTTTGGAGAACATTGGATTAAACTGGTTTTGTGAGGAGTTGGCAGAAGTGTTTGGAGCTGATTAGAGCTTAAACTACTACAGCAGAGAAATACAACTTTTTAGGGTAAATAAAAAATAAAATACTGTGAAAAATGAATACAAAAGGAAAACCTATGGAAGTTCATTTCTGCCACTCTGATGAAAAAAGCAACTTACCTATCTCATAATAATGAGATAGTATCTGATAATATCTCATAATTATGGGGTAGTATCTGGTAGTATCTCATTACTATAAGATACCTAAGTCATAAGAATGAGATAACACATTTTTTTCTTCTTCAGAGTGGTGGAAATTGGCTTCCATACAAACTAGAACCAAGGATTTTAACGTTTGTTATTTAAATGAAAAATAATGATAATCATAATGGTGGACATCTCAGCAATTTTTGTTGATCACCTACAGAACATCAACTTATTGCGCAGGCTATTGTTTTATTAGTCTATGCAATTTGGTCCTCCTTAATTATAATATTTGAAGATCAGACCATACATCAGATCAGACAACTGCAATACAGACAGACAAACACATTCAACAACAGGGGGATTTGAACCCACACCCTCAAAACAACTGTGGAATAAATTCAGCATGTTAGATCATAAGGTCTTCCCTGACAGGTACTTTGATATCTTAGCCAATCCACAGTAAAAGCTGTTTTAAAAAGGAAATAAAACATTTACATTTGTATGAGAAAACCCACAATTGTTTGATAATCAAGAAATGCATGTTGAAAGTCAAACATTTAAGAAAAGTTTAGTTCAGACAGAGACACCGGGATCCATTTGTGCAACCTATTTGAATTATTTTAACGCAATTTAATCTAGAAAAAAAAGAGAAAAAATTCACACTGGGAAAATAGCAGTTAGCAATGTTTTAGTCTTATTTTAACACCTTTGCAGCTGTTCGTTTCTGTTCTTAATCAGACCTCTTTGTGTAACAGCACTCCAGCTCTCCAGTACAGTAATGAACCACAGTGAGAGCAGGCGTGTGCGCTTTGGATGAGATTATGTATGTCTGTGAGTGTGTATCTGTGTGTGGGAGCAGGCATGCCTGAGGTTGCTGAGCCGTGGCCTTCTCAAAATTAATAAGGACTTCCTTCCTACCAGACAGTCAAACACCTGATCATTTACCAAGGAGAACAAGCCCACGCATCCCTCAGAGCTGGCAGCCTTTAGCCTCTAATAAGGATCAGCTTGTGTTCTGTAGCTGCCCATCAATCAAAGTGTTCACATGCCGGACATCCATATACAAATCATGTTTTCTCTCTGTACTCCACCCCAACTGTGGGAGAGAATGTTTGTGCGTAAATTTACACTCGAGAATCCTGGGTGGCAACTTCGTCCAGCACGAATTCAGAATAGTTTCTCTAGTAAACTGGCTTTGAAAATGTTTGAGCCAAAATAAATGTGGTGAAATGTGCATTTTATGAGGTGCCTAACCTTGCTTCTCCACCTAGAATATCAGGTTATGACATTGCATTTTTTTTTTGTGTGTCTTTTTTCCCAAAAAATGAATTAGAGAGGTTTCTGTCAGGAACAGCAAAACCAAATCAACAGTTTGCAGCCAAGATCTAGAGTTCATGTCTGAAAACAACTCAAAAAAATCCAGTTTCATGTCATCATGTATCATAATTTTTCAGCATCAGTTTCATGCGTGAAAGTTGCTTTCTTTACCTCTTTAACAAACAGTGTATCCTTTATTTCTCATTAGGTGTTGTTGTTTGTTTTATGATCATTTATAATAATGTCAGTTTACAAAAGAGTATAAATAGGAGTAAAGTTGCGCCGTTTCACTTCAAAGTTAGTATTTCCAGTCAAACCTCTAAATAAATTTTTGACTTGATACGTCATTTTTGTTTTATTTTGTTACCAAGTATGTTGGTAACAAAATTGTGCTGCATTTTTATGCTCTAATTATATATTTATCTAATAGCATAAAGCATGCAGTCTCCATAACATGAAAAAAAGTGTTCATAATCATCACCCTCTTATTATTTTAAGTAGCAATGCTAGTGTTACCTGACACACAAAGGAAGTGAAATGAGTAATAGGATATATTAAAGCAAAATGAACCGAAACATCACTAAAAACAGAACTGCTGTTGCTCAGGGCAGCAAAACAAAATGTGAAAACTTTAGAGTCGACAAAGTTCAGTTGATGTAATGTGAAGCAAGCCTCTTAAAACAGTTTGATAAAGGACATTTTAGTAGGAGCAGCATATCTCCAGTTGTTTTTCACACACACTGGACTGGCTTTTCATTTATTCGTCTCCCTGTTTATTCTGTGATAGCCGTTCTTCCTGCTAACCTTTGGTTCATTGAATCTTTGTTTACCCCGTGTTTCTTTCTAGGACAAAATGATTTTGGATTAATCAAACTGAAGCTTGTGTTACTATAAATATAAACAGGTTTCTTTTAAAGGTGACATTTATCAGGAATGGGAACCGCCGTCATTGGACACATAGGACGGGGGGGCAGTAGCTACGAAGCTTGCCAACGGGGGTCAGACTCAGCTTTTTTTGCCAGTGGGAAGGGATTGTTAATTGATTTGATTTAAAATCCATTGAGAAACCTACGTTAACCTGCTAATTTAAATGGGAAAGAGGCTACAGTCACTGAAAAATTGAAAAATAGTAGATGTATTTTGAACTATTCATTACGCCTTCTTCATATTTTGATGTATAATAGCATTTATTGTACTGTGTCAGTACTGCCAAAGAAGTCTTTGTCATGTTTGTATTCTTGACAAAGCAAACGCTGCTTTAAAGACAAACATTATACTGCACTAGAGATATTCAGTATTTCTTAAACGTCTTAACCAATCAGGCGCACATAATACAAATGCTCTAATAAATAATTCACATTTCAGTAGCTCACTTCACTAACTCAAATGAAATATATAAATAGTTAGCAACCTGCAGGCTGATGATGTTTTTAATTGTTTTTTATTTGTGAGTTATGATTTTCCACTTACAGCTAATAAAAACAAAACATTTATGATTTGAATATTACCTCTTATTAATAAGATGTTTTAAATGCAGAAATGTGGGCTTAATGGAAAGTATGTTTAATACCAGCTAAAATGCTCTTATTTCCACAGGGCACCTTTCACAGGAAAAGCAAGGTGATGGGTATTTGTGTGTATTGCAAATTATAACCTGGTCACTTAGCAAAACATTCAGCAAATCCATCTGGTTTTTCTGATTCACAGACTAAACATACTTAAGGGGTTGAGGTAATTTCTAAATCTGACTTCTAACCCAAACTCTTAAGGTAAATATAACGCAACATTAAGCCCCTTTAATGAGAGCAATGGTCTCTGACTTGCTCTATGTTTCTTCTATTTTTTTGTTTTTAGTGTGTGAACACTTTTCTTCTGGTTTACTTGCACTAACCTCACTGTTTATCACACTGATGTGAATAAAAGAGAAACCCTTTGAGAAAAATAATATATACAGTTTACACATTTTTACTTTTATGTATACAGTGGTAGTAACACCAAAGGGTTTAAATGTGAAGTAATCTGGTCTTTAACAAGATCTAAAACATTTAAATACTTCATTGGATGAAATAACTAGCTAAAAAAAAACATATTCATTGGTGTTGATAAAAACATGAATAGTTTGATTTGTATCTCCTCCTTTGTATCTACTCTTACATACATGTGACATCAAATGTTTCACTTGTTAGAATATACAGCTTTAGGAGTAAAGGATACCAATTACAAAGTTAAAACTTTACAGAAATATAAGTACAAATCACAAATGTCTGAGTCCAAATCACAAATTTCAAAAAAATATGAGCCACAAATGTAAGCGTAGAAATCCTAACAAAATGATGTGTGTCCTTTAAAAACAATCTTTTCTAAATGTTTGCGCATAGATCTGTTTTATATCTTCTTTTCTTTTTTTCTTTTTTTAATGCTGGTTGGAGAAGAACTTTCTGGTTCATTACTGCCATCAGTTGGGATGGAGTAGAGCTGCAATTCTTACTTAGACATTTTGAAAGATTTGTAACTATGTGATTCTCACTCCTGAACTTGTGGTTTGTACTTGGTGATTTGGGATTTATACATGCAGTTTTTTAAAGTTGTACCTTCTTAACTCATACATCTGTTGTTATATGTATGAGTTGATATCAAGAAAACAATACAAATATTACTTTTTTCATGTTCATTGACTTACATTTACAAATTCAGAGTTCCCGAGTTAAGACCTATACGAATACCAGGACTAACAATTAAAAAAGAATTTAACTATACACTGTTGATCAATTATAGCGCAAGTGTTATTTCATAACATTTACTGCTTCTATATTGACTCAAACATAAGCATAAAACCTGTGACTTTTTCAGCTTTCTGGTTTCTTATTCTGTAAGTCTCTGATAAACTAAAGTTTAGTGACGTATAATTGTACCTACCGCTTACAAATTAAAGAGATTCTTTCGAGGTTAGTGTTGTATATTTAGAAATCAGGAGACTTGCTCGTCTCTCAAATAAATTATGAAATGAACAAAAACTTCTGAGGATTATGAAGGTTCAGTTTTCTACCTTTCAGGTGGAGATTTTTCACCTTGTCTGTAAATGGGTGCCACAAGTGAAGGAGAAAGGATTTGAGTGATAACAGAAAAAAAAAAACTGAATAAAAATCTTACTAATGTTTAGTGTTTCTTTAATTTCTCTAGTGTTTCAGTAGAGAAAAAAAAAAGATCCATGGCTGTTTTGGATGTGTGCAAAGGAGACCAACATAAAAAAAAACATTTTGCACTTGGAACTGCAAAATAATGAGAATCAGACTGGATGGGGCCCATCTGTTAGAACTAATTTAGCTGCATTTTATTTTTTTTTTTTACAATTATTTACCTTCTGGTTAAAGTTTCATTAATATACAATCAATGACAACAGAAACAAATCCTTTTTGGACTATAATTTCCTAATGCAGATTTCTTTTTTGTTCCTTTTCTTTTAAAACGCTTCTCTACGTAGATTCCCACAGTAGAAGTCTGAACAGTTTTAGGGCAGCTTATTCTCCAGAGCTAAGTTTCTCATTTCTGTTTGATTTGGGCAACACACAAGAGGTCTGCTGTTTTCTTTACTTGAGCCCATAACGCTGAAAAACACACAAACACTTGGGTTGTAAATGACCTGTTCATCACACAGCGACAGGAGAGGTGATTCTGGATCCTTGGTGGGCCAGGTGTGCAGATGAGGACAGCTGTGGCATGCCAAGACCTGTTGGCATGGCAACGCAGGTCAGTGGAAAGTTCTGGAATCTGTCGCCGCTGGTAGAGCCCAGCTCCTGAGTGCGACCGGTGTTGGCTTTGCCTCCAGCTGTTTCTTTACAGACGTGCTGAACGCCAGCGAAAGCCAGGGGCCAAGATCAGCCCATCGAGTCTGGCCACACACAGACCACTTAAATGTACACGTATATATATATATACAGACGGCACGGTTATACAAGCTCACACCAACAAAAATATTTACATTCCATGCAACAGTAGCAACAAAACTCATCAGAAAAAAAATCATATTTTCTCACATTCAGCAAAGTCTAAATCTTACCTGTGTGTTCTAATGAAAATATTTTAGGTTATCTTGCCCAAAAATATCCACACCCCTTGAATCTTTTTAAGCTTTGGCACTTTAGAACTAGAAACTTTAAGGTATTTGACTGGGATTATCTGTAATAGACAAACTTATGCAGTAAAAATAGGCTCTATCTAAACTGACAAGCCAGAGGAGCATCCAAAAGCAACATGAAAACTAAAGAAGAGCTGCAGAAATCTGCAGCTCAGGTGAGAAGTCTGTTGGCAGGAGAGGTTTGAGTTGTTCACTCCACAATTCTGGGTTATGTGGAAGAATGACAAGAAGAAACCTGCTGTTGAAAGAACACCACAAGAAGCTTGTTTTCAGCTTGTCACAAGCCATCAGGGGACAAAACAAACACGTGGAAGAAGGTGCTCAATCAAGATTAGACCAAAAATGAACTTTCAGTACTAATTACAAATTACTGAGAGTGAAGAAAAACTAACACTGACTGCTGGTGATAGTATCATGCTTGGTGTTTTCTATACTGCATGTGACTGAAAGGTTTTCCATTCTTGAGAAGATATATGGAATTAAATACAGGGAGATCCTTGAAGAAAACACTACAGATGCCAGAAAACATTGGAGGTTCACCTTCCAGCAAGATGACCCTAAACATACAGAGCTAGAGCGGACTTTTAGATACTACTGAGTATTTTAAAGTCCATTGTAGCTAACCTGAAACATCTTGATTGGAATAAACTAATCTATTTTTGCCTAACTAGAACAAAAAACAAAGATGGGGAAGTATCATTTAATGTACTTTTATTTATTTATTTAGACATTTCTTATGTGAGTGTATAAGTATCATGTAATAGTAACACTAAAGTTACAGCCGAAGCTCAGATCCAATTAAAATTAGGGGAAGTATTATTTCATGTTTTACAGACACTATCATCCAGTCATATCAGTTTAGGTTTTTTAACTAATGTTGGTCTCAAATTTAATCCCAGTAAAAAATAAAATGTCCTCAGGTCTGTGGCTGCACTTTGATCAAGTACTGTATCTGCAAAAAAAATATGTTTTATTTATGAAACAACTATCATATTTTGATTACTTTCTTATAGATCTGAATAATTTTTATTTCTATACAGGCTGTAAATACTTCTTTGTTACTTTTATGAGATTTAATTGTTTTTTTGTTGTTGTTGTTAACTTTATTTGCAGTTTTTTAGTTCTTGATAAAAGTACACACTTTTGTGTTGTTGTTGTTTTTTACATAAACTTTGTGTGTGTTCTATAAAGGGGAGTAAGGGTACAATAGTTTAGGCTTATTATTCTGTGTAGCAACTGTTTTGTCATTTTTGTCAGTTTTGCTGCAGTAAAGTTTTCCAGGGAGAAATACTCGTAATCCAAACTTTCCCTGTGTCAAAATATACAAAACATTGCCTCCACTTTTTATTAATAATGATGTGACAATGCATTACAGAGTATTCTTAATGTCTTTGATCGAAGAGGCTTTGATGGTTGTGTCAGTGAATAATTGCTATGTTGAAACGACCCACCACAGCAAAATAAACTTGCCATCCTTTGTTTTTCTTGTGTGGTCGACAGTAATTCATTGAGTAAAGAGTAATGGGAGGGAATTCTTTTGAGGCCCTTGTTTGCTAATTCATTACCTGCTCAAGACCAGGAAAAGTGGCTGCGGAAATTAAAATTTATTGAAATCTATTTCAGTGGTAAAGTTGGCTGTATTTCTTGGAGAGTCAATTCCTCTTTGAAACTTTCACAGTGAGTTTTGGTCAACGGAGGAGGCGAGCTGCCTCTGCGGTCAGGCCCAGAAGAGGAATGTGTAGGTTTTGTGGCTGATGGAAGCCTGGACTTAGAGGAACTTGTAGATTGGCGTGCTGAAAACAAAATATAAGCTGATCAGCAGTCTTTAGTGTTTAAAATGAAAACTGCAGGTAAATGGCCAGGAAAGTGTCACATCAGCAGCAGTGTTTCAGTGTTCCTGGTGAAAGGGGATAGTCAAGAAAGTTGCTTATTGGCTATTTATCTATCTACAAGCTTGTACAAAACCTGCATCAATTCATAAGAAGGTTGTTTTATGATTCCCTTTGCGGATGTCTTTATTTTGGACTGACGGTCAATTCGTTTTATGGCTCTCAAAGACCCACAAATCTGGACGACATCCATCCTTGGCTGGAGAATAAAACAAAAGCCTCTTCTAAAGTCAATCATACACAGAAGGTTTATTGTAATACATGTCTGCAATTTGGGTATACCACCCTTATGCTCTTTGAACCATTTAAACTGTTGACTTTCCTTGCTTCGCCATTCTGTTTCCATCAGTCGACAGCTCTTCAGCAGAAACCAACAGTGAAAATGGCAGCCGATGCAAGACGGCACTTAAGGAAATGTCAGAAAATAGTCCAGACAGTTTAAAGAGATTGCAGTTTGTCATCTGGAGGCTGTAAGTGGATAATGGTAAATGTAGATGGTGTAGCCTGATTTTAGTGGTCTGATCCAGGTGACTTTGTGGAAGATTTGTTCGTAACATTTTTGACCAGTTGCTTAAGTCCTTGGTATGGACAGGGAATATTCCTGCAGCCCTGGCAATACTGTTGCCAAAACCCACAACCAAATCATTTTACAAAAGGAGGAAATATTTTTCTGTGACTTTCAATGTACTTTGAGTGCAAACGCCTTCCTTAAATTTTCTCACAATGCAGTAACAGAATTCACCTTATTTTGATGAGATTTCATTCAATAGGCTAACAAATATTTGTGCATATTGCAAATCAGAAGAAAAATTATATACATGGCATAAAAGTATTATCATCATTACATCATGATACTGCAAGCAAAAAGTTTTACTATAGCGTTGTTGGGTTCAGGATGATGCAGTGACGATTGTTCACCTAAATGAGTGATTTGCATTAAAGTTTAGAACATAAACTCTTTTTTTAACAGTGACAGATTTTTTTTACTTGGTTTTACTCAAAGTTTTCACAATAAAGAGGGGTAAATGCAAAGCACACTTTTCTGTTTTTTATTTTCACAACAGAAGTTCAAAAAGTATGTATCCTTTGCCTTTAACATCACAATCTAGAAATACACTGTGTTGGTCTTTCACATATAATCCCAGAAAGAACACATGGATGTTTTTGGTTGCAGCCTGACATGTGAAACAGTTCAAGGAGCATAAATAACTCTGCAGGGCACTGGATGAAGTTTTTCCTTTAATGCTTGTCGTCTATGTACTGCATCACTCTGTCTGTTATTGGCCAATAATTTCAAAGTCTCCTTGGATTAATTATGACGCGACTGACTGAAAGTCTTCCTCTCCTGTGTCCCCTCTCGCCGGGCGCAGAGGTGGTGGATACGGTTGGCTGCAGTCATAACAGGCATTTTTCAAAGCAAGCTTGATTTGATGACATGTCGGACATATTGAATGCCTTGCACTGTTTTCAGGCCAAGTCTGAACGTTTTCCAATGAGAGACAGGGAAAAGAGCAAGAGAGGTTCTTGGACTCGGCATTAATAAAAACCAAATAGTTTAAGCGACAACTAAACAGCAGGAGGTGCAGTTTTTTTAAGCTTTTACAATAGTTTTCACTGAATTGGCCTTGAATTGTTATGTTGTCACTTCAGTTTTAGTCTAGCATGTGGCATTGTTTATTTGTGGTTACTGCACTTATTACTTTGCCAAAGCGTGTCCATCAACTTGCAAAGTCCCCTCACTAAAGTTCTATTCTTTCTATTTATTTTATTTTCCTCTGCTCCTGCTGATGTTCTAAGTAGTTCTTCTGTTTCCACACATGTGGTGACTGCCAGCCCGGCTCAGTTTGACAACTGAAGCTTCCATCTCGATCGTAGGGGTAAAAGCTATAGAAAACGGGACAGGAGTTTTCCTCCCTAGTTTGCCTCTCTGCACCACACTGAGCCTAACAAGCTGCTGAAAAATGGGACCAGGTTGCATTTCAGCCTCAAAAGAATGTGCAGGGGCTGTGAGTAACCCTGTGGTCTGTCTTGGCATGTTTGGTCTGGCTCCTCAAAACTTCATGTAGTGTGCCATTGAATACGGAGGGCATGAAGACCAAAGAAATGTGTTGAGGGCGTTCCTACTTTGGACCAGTATTGAAGCCAAAGCCTAATAGTAGCACCTAAATCAGTCTCTCTCCTAATATTAGCACCATAGGTATTTTTTCTCCCGGGTGGCACCTGATTTATTTGGATTAGTGCATCCTCCCTGGCCTTAATTTAGTGCTATGGGTGTGTAAAACATGACGTCAGATCAATGTCTTCTCATAAAGGTATAAAACAAACTCTTGTTAAGATTGTGGCTGCAAGTCTTTTCAAGCGCAACATTTTTTGTATTTTCTTGTTCTGTGAATAAGTTTAAGCTAATTCATATTTGTTCTGTAATTTTATTCAAAATTTGTACTTTAGGTCTGGTCTCAGATTAAATGCCCAGTTGAAGTTATGTTTGGACTTTGACTATGCCATTCAAACATATATATACATTTTGATCTAAACCATTCTATTATACATCTGGTTGCATGTTAAAGGTGGTCTTACTGCAAATTAACTTTACCCCAGCCTTTTGTCTTTTGCTCTCCATAACTTTCTTTCTTCAGTTAAGGTCCTCTTTTCAGCTCCATTACTCTTCACTCTTTTAACTTCCCCCTACAAAAAAAAGCTATGGAAAATAAAAAGTATGATGCTTCCAGCACCATGTTTTTTTCACAGTCATAGACTGTTCAGGGTAATTAATGTGCAACGTTTTTTGCAACAAATAACATATACACGTATGCAATAAACATATAAAATTGCAGATCTTTTGTCTTTCCTCTTTTCTATAAAAATGTTGTTCCATCAATCAATTCTTCCACTTGAGCTCCTCCAAAGTCAGCATGGGTCTCTTGACTGCTTTTCTGGTTAATGCTTTCTCTAAATAACGTCTTTGGTCTTCATACAATACCTGAACTTATACTGTGGTTTTTTAAAAAGAATATTTTTATGTAAATTAATTGAAACTTAATTTTGTTTTAAGTTTGTAGGTGCAATTTCAAAATGTAAAATAATTCAAGGTATATAAATACTTCTGGAAGGTACTGCTTGTGATCCTATGACCTGCGTAGCAGAAGGAAATACCATCAGGTATTTTCCAAACATCCTCATGTCAACTTTTATTCTCCCTAATAGAAAATATTGCACAGTTGGGTTATTTTGTTACCCTGCATGTCAGCTATATAAGCTTGCTGAGCTAGTGAATTTGTATGGTTTTCTCATTAAATGCAACTAAGGAAATGCATGTATTGCCAAAATCCTTTGCTCACCTTTTTGAAACATATATGATCTTGAGTGACATCCCATTCATAATCCATAGGGCTTCAATATGACGTTGGTCCACCCTTTGCAGCTGGAACAGCTTTAACTCTTCTATAACGCATGGCTTAGGAGTGTGTTTATGGGAATGTTTGACCGTCCTTGGATGAGAAGTTCTGGCTATAGTCTCTGCTCTAATTCATCCCAAAGGTGTCCTGTTCAGTTGAGGTCAGGACTCTGTTCAGGTCAGTCAAGTTCATCAACAACAGACTCAGCCATCCGTGTCTTTATGGACCTTGCTTTGTGCTCTGGTGCTCATGTTGGAAGGGGAAGGGGCCAGCTCCAAACTGTTCCCATAAAGTTAGGAGCATGGAAATGTCCAAAATGTCTGGGTATGCTGATGAATTCAGAGCTCCTTTCACTGGAACCAAGGGGTCAAGCCCAGCGCCTGAAAAACAACCCCACACTATAATCCACCCTCCACCAAACTACACTTGGAAAGAAGCAGTCAGTCAAGCACCCTTCTACTGGCAACTGCCACATCCAAACTCCTCCAAAAGATTTCTAGATGAAGAAGCACAATTTGTCAGTCCAGAGAATGAGTCTCCACTGCTCTGGAGTCCATTAGCGGTTTGCTTTACACCACTACATCTGATTCATCTGCATTGCACTTCATGATCTATGGCTTGGATGCAGCTGCTCTACAATAGAAACCAGTTCCATGAAGTTCTATGCTCACCATTCTTGAGCTAATCTGAAGGCCACATGAAGTCCGTATGTGTGTAGTGATTGATTCTGCAGAAAGCTAGAAAACTCTTCAC